>JAPYZI010002059.1:0-31032 GCA_030523105.1 Ophioninae sp. A BG-2022a | reverse complement strand
AATTTTTCCATACATACCCCTTTGCCTCTTTTTTTGCGATTTTTCAAGTGGATTTTCCGGGAAAACTATACGAGATATCGATACGAATCCAACGCCATTTTTTAAGTTAGGCAAAAACCTTTTCCAAACCCTCCAAATGAATCCCCATAGCCAACGGAGAGGTCATCCTACGACCTTTTGAAATATCGTGATTTTTGAGATTCCGGAAAAGTGGCCGGGGGAAGACGAAAATTTTTTTTTTCAATTTTTAACCTTTTAAAAGTATGTATTTGATCGGAAATTTTCCGCTGATTACGAATCTGCCCAAGTTTTTGCCGAAAGTGCAAAATTAGACTAGGGAAATGAGAAAAACCCATTCTAGAATACTTGTTGGGCATTTTTGCCTGCTGCAGATAACGGTAGCTATCGTAGCGACGGAGGTTACGAATTAGCGCAGTGAACAAGTGACAAGTGCCAAGTCGAAAAGTATATTGATTTTTCAGAACGATGCAAGCGCGGTCGGTAAAAACGGAGAATGCGAACCGCTGCGCCGCCAGTGTGAAAATCGTTTCACTTGGTCTCTTGATGGTCGATAAATAAATAAATAAGTAAGTATTAATTACTAAATAACTAAATAGATTATTTATTAAATATAATCTCATTAATAAATCATTTTTTTTCTTTATCAAGTTCAAATAAAGACACAAATAAATTAATATTCATAAATAAACAATTTTGTGAAGAACCTTTAAATGTACAACGCCCTGAAATAAAAAATGTTCGTTTTATTTTCAAAATACGATAATGATGGCGGAAGATTTGATCCGAGTGATAAAATTTACGATTTTCCTTAAATATTGATATTTGTGTTTCAATGATCAGTCGTATCAATATCAATCAACTTGTTTCAATTATCAAAAAATAAAAATTGAATTTTTCGACATTTTTCTAACGGGAATAAAATCATCATTGTTGGTAACTAAAGAAAAACTTGTAAAGAAGAAAACCGTCGGGGCTGAACTACTATCCTTCGTAGACGTCGTAGACGATGGCTACGAGGACAGCGACAACGATCGCAAAAGGGACCTGACTCGCGCGACGTTTTTTGTTTTTTTTTTGTTTTGCGTTTTTTTCAATAACGATTCTTCTACGAACTACGGGCAATGAAACTTAATTGAGTTCGGAGATGGCGCGCCGAAGGGAGAGAGCTTCAAAGTCTACCGATCCGTCTCGTAAAAAAGAAAAAGCATTGCGAAAGAGGCCCGCAAGCTATAATGGTCGATGACCTCGAAATATCGTGCGATTTTTATTTCTCTCTTTCTTAACAAAATATAGGTTGGGTTTCTATATATATACGTAGCAACCATCGACGTTGCTGCAGTCACCACATTTTTTTATCTGATCCAAGAATTTCGTAAGCCTGTGGAAAATCATTTGTCACCAATGATTGAACGGTTTTAAGGATTTGCATCCAGATTCTGATGTATTTCAATGTCGAATCGTAATACATAAGGTTTTTATCCCCTGCGGGTTCCAGAGATATTAAACGACCAATCAAAAGCAGTAGTATTATTTTCTGTTGTACGATTTATTTTTGCACTATTTTTTGGAATGTCTAAAAAAATAGTGGATTAAAAAAAAATGAATTCTCGATTACGAAATTTTTTTCACAATTTTTTTTTGGATCCTAATAATTAAGACAGTTATAAAAAAATATTGACTTGTTTCGTGTGATCTGTCAATCACCTGATATCTAGAGAGATCAATTGCTTTGTTTCACTTCTACAGGTGAAACATCATCCGAGATGCTTTCACCCAATGAAAAGATTCAGACCTCATGTGTTCTTTGAGAAATGTTCATCTATCGAATTGATTTACTTTTTAAAATCATTTTCCTATTCAATTCATTTTCTCCATTGAATTTATTTTTCCTATGAAATTATTATTTCTTATCGAATTCATTTTCCCATTGAATTCATTTTTTAGATTGGTATCATTCTTCTAATTGAATTCGTTTTCCCATTGAATTCATTTTTTTACCAATTGTATTTATTTTTCTCATAAAATTAATATTTCCTATTAAATTAATTGTTTATTATCGAATACATATTCCTCATTAAAGCTCTCTCTCTCTTTTTTTATCTCCCTCTTTCTTCATCTATGTTTCAGTATATCACAGTAGCATGAATTTCCAAATATTCGCCATTTTCAGCTTGTTTCGTTCGATGCACCAACGAGAGCACTCGTGCAAGCGAGTGTCATTGCGGTTTCCAGGGTGTAAGTAAGCATCGCTCGAGCAGCGATTTCATCCGCTGGGCTTGGATTTCGAAGATGCCAGTACACATCTATACCGAGGCATGTGTTATCAGGTGAACGGTATACAGCAGCGTGGATTCGCAAAGAGAGCCTGCGATTACGAGCTTAAGGTAGCCTCTCCCTTACCGTCAGTGAAACACTCCGCCTCTCCGAGATCGCGGACTCTCGTAAAATTATCCGTCATAAAACTGTGATTTACGTCCGTGTTCTTGGAAAGCGGATCGGTTAAGAGAGCTCCGGAGTGACGCCTCGCGACCACGTTTTAAACTACGGCGTTGTTGCTTCGGTCGACTGACCTTTCAGCGGTAATTATTATTTTTACCCGAAATCCCTGAGCCCCAATAACTCAGGCATCGAATAGATCGTTCACACCGGATACTGGCGCTCATTTTCCTAGATTACTTCGACGGCACCGTTCTCGCGTGATCCGGGTCCAAAGGCTCGATAAAGATCAATTGTCAGTCTCTCAAAATCTCCCGGTGCATGCATCAGCTCCGATTGGTTCGACCTGATGTTGCAAGAATGAGCTAGTTTTCACAAGTCAATGTTTTTTTTCGAATTGAATTATTTTTTCACATTGAATTATTTTTTTTCCCATTGAATTATTTATTTTCCATTTAATTATTTGTTCCAATTGAATTATTTTTTCCCATTCAATTATTTTTTCCCATTCAATTATTTTTTTCCCATTGAATTATTTATGTTTCATTGAATTATTGTCTTCTATCGAATTCGTGTTTTCCAGTGAATTATTTTAAATTATTTTATTTTCCCATTTAATTATTATTTTCAGTAGAATTCATGTTTCCCATTTGAATTGATATTTTCCTTTTTAATGAATATTTCCCGTTGAATTTTTCCATTGAATTCATTTTTCCTATAGCATTAACCTCCCCATTGAATTAACACCCCCATTGGGTTATGATCCATGACGAAATTTCTTTATTTTTGCATAAACCATATGGCTTTACCGATTTCGCGTCATTAAAGAATCATCGATCACGAAACGCCATCTACGGAGCAAACTGTTGATACGCGCGATGTCACGCGGTACATTTGAACCGTAGGGGTGAATTTTCGATTTCGGCGAAACAGTAAAGTCACCCACTCAAAATCGACCGATCTTTTATGCGACAGAAATGCGTATGTGGATATATTAAAAATGTTAACTCGAACATCGGCGTATCTGGGTTATCCAAAGCAACACGTTACACGCCCTTATAACAATCAAGCTTTCCGCATAAAAGTATCCTACACACGGTCGCGAATACGTATGGTGAGTGAGGGACATGAAAGTGCTCGAGAGACACGTATGGGACGTAAACGCAAAGTAGCACGCACGACATCCGTGAACAGTCGTAAAACGAAACTCCAAAAATGAGGGAGAGATCTGTTGTGTATAGCGGAGGAACTCTGGCAGCCTCTGTACCATTTCTTATCAATATACAGGGTGTACTCGTGAGATATAATAATAATTCAACGTGTAAGAGTATTTCCTTTATTTCATAATTGTTAAATATTCCTAATAATGAAAATTATGAACATTCAACATACCATAAAAATAATATAAATACTTTAAATAATAAAGAAACATTAAGTTTTAATAAACAAAAATTATACACAATAAAGGAAATACTTTAAATAACGAAGAAAAATTATTTCAAGTAATAATAAACAACAAGAATATTATTTTACGTAATGATAAATAAAAAAAATTATAAATAAATTGAATACTTTTGCACGATCAATCGATTTATTCAATATTTCCGTGTTGAAGGTCATTTGAAGGTCATACTATGTTATACGCTTGAATTCGTTCGGACGCTGACTAGAATCTACAAAGGGTAAAAAATATGTCATTGAAATAAATAAAAATTACGTAACCTTCATAACATCGAAAAAAAGATAATTAAGTTCGAACGGCCATGCGCAGTTTTTGAAACTATTGAAATTATGATATGTAGGTACTTTATATTTTTTAAATCCAAGAGATGTGCAGGTGTTCCGATTTGCTTGACCCACCCTCTATATTTATGTATATATACATGTGTGTGTTTTTGCAAAAAGCTTTTGCAAACTCGTGCCAGTTTTCCTACGAGGATTAAGGGTTGAACCTATTTTCCAGGTGACGTTGCTCTCGACCAGGTTACCAGGCAGCTTCACCGTTTTAGTACGCTTGGTCGAAACTATTTAGATCACCGAATACGAAAATTTTTCGTTCTTTGGAATAGACATTTTGAAATTTTCAATGGAGAAAACTAAGTTTACCAAAAGAAAGGAATGACTCCTAAGCTGGAAGGAATTCTATGAAAATATATTTGGAGATTTGACTAGGAAAAGAACGATCAAAAATTTGGAAAGTTCATCAGTTAAAAAGTTGCTTATTTGCTTTGCACTACTTTTAAAAATATAACAGGCAGCTTCAGAACATTGCTTTTGGAGTGATAAGGACAGTTAAGATCTCTTGTAGTTTTTATTAGATCGCAATACAGTTGAAAAGATATTTTTGTTTTTCGAGTGCTTTTTTTAGTTTATGTGTTCTGTCGAAAATTGTTTCGAACCGACGATAATAAATCGAAAAACTTCTCGTCAAAAATTCTTTCCGTGTATATGCTGGAGGCTCCTGAGATTCATTTCATGGTACAACATGAATTCCATGGGAAAAAATAATTCAACAGGAAAAGTGAATTTAATAGAATGATTAATTCGATAAGTAAAATGGAATCAATGGAAAAAAATGAATTCAATGAGAAAAATGAATTCGACGGGAAGAAATAATACAACGAGAAAAAAATTTGTTGGTGAACATGAATTAAATGGAAACAAATAATTCAGTGGGAAATCTTCAATGTTTTGTGTCTATCCCTCGTTTCTGCTATTTTTTTCCTTTCCCCTTTCTCTCCGAAACTTCGAATTGGAAAATATTTTATATGGCTTCTGGAAAATTCAATCTTGCCAAGCTTTATGTCCGTCAAGTGTGTCGAGGTGGTAAAGAAATATTAGAACCGAACGCATTTTTATTAAAGTGAGTTACGACTCCGAGCGAGCTATGCTTTTACCCCCGCATTTATTTTTATCTTGCATGATATCGGAAGAGTAATTGAACTCGGAAAACTTATTGGCAATTCCTCGGGTCAATTCATTAAACCAGTTCGTCACAGCTCGTGAAATCACTTTCGTATAGCGTAAGGAAGTAAATGTTTAAACGCCAATTCAATTATGAAGGTACTAATCATTTTTTTCAAAAAGTATATTAATTAATACTAAACATTTATCGAAATATGATTTGATATTTAGAATTCCAGTATGCTATTATTATACAGAGCTACGGATTTATAGAAGTCCAAATTTATTATTTAAAAAATGTTTCAAAAACCTTAAAAAACTATATCAGTTTACAACCGAAAAATATTTTTTTTATTCACTGGGTACGATTAATTGTTTACCTTGCCAGCTGTCGATAAATTATCATTTAAGAATTCTGCCTTACCAGCTGTCGATCATTTATCGCAAGAACTTTTCCTTACCAGCTGTCGATAATTTATCATAAGAATTTTCATTTTTACCAGCAGTTGATAAATTACGGTAAGTACTTTGCTTTATCAGCGTAAGTTAATTTTTTCTGGAAACATGCACAGTGGTAAAATTTTTAAGGTACAACATCATATCCGCAGAGCACTTATATTCTTGGCATTCTTGATCTAATTAAAATAGCTACATACTTTATCCCAATAATATATGTTTTATTTTTTGGGCGACTCAAAGTTTCATTAATTTTCGTCTACGTGTTTAAGTAAGCTTCACTCATGGGTTCTTGCATATTTTTTATCCCAAATTAATCACGACGCGGAAAAAATGCGTCGATAGAAAAATGAATATAAAAAAAACAAGCGGATGAAAATAAAAAGAAGATTATGAAGAATACATGATTGAAGCTAGAATACTTTGAAGGGGACAATATACATTGATGAATAAATTAATATTTTTGGAGAAAAATAAAGATACCTTATTTTTTTATCAAACTTCGTACTATTCCAAATATGAAATCCTTCTTTTTCCTTAGGATCGGCCCAACGACATTTTCCTTTGATTGTTGCTTATCAGGACACGACCGTCATTCTTCACTTCGACTTTCCAAGCCCGTACGTCCATAGTGAAATTAATGGAAAGCGATTACGCGACAACATTGATAATAGATATTACAAGCGAGAAACGAGTGACACTGAACGTGAATTCATGAAGAACGTTCTCCTAGGCCGTCTCAAATTTCCGATAGAGTCTGTTTGACGAAAGCGTGTCCGGCGGAACTAAAAAATTACTCGAGGGAAGTCGTTGAAAAAAAACCACACTCAAACTAGATGATATCAACCGTGATGCTTCATTATTAGTAATTGTCCCAATAGGTGCCACTAGTAATAATCACCTGACATCCTCATGGCACACTTTCAACTAACTTCATGATATTTCACGTTCTACTGAATCAGCCTATTGGTGTGCGTGGATCAATGAAAGAACGTGCCCAAATGGAAGATTCATCCGAAACAATACCGTTGATCAAATCGCGATTCAAACGTTACTTTTGCTCAAGTGACTCTTTTTCAACGTCTTCTTCGACGATAGACAGTCTGTATCAGCACCCGGACGACAACTGATGATTTCCGATGTAAAGCATTTTGGAGGAAGGACTACTCTAGCTGCTGTATATCAAATCTACTCGCTATCGCTATCCCAAATAAAATGCAGCCGTTCACGCTCTTGTCAAACAGACTGAAGGACAAAAAGTTTTCATTGCTGGCATTTTGGCCATTTTAGCAATTTTTATTTTCGGCGGTATGCTCAAAATTCATTCCTTTTAGCATATACCGAATGATAAATTTCTTCATCGTGCACGTAATGATGGGAGGCGTATTTTCTTGATTTCTTCCGTTCCCTTCGGCAGAATATCGACTATATATTTACGTACGTCAAATGTCAAGCGCGATGGCACACTTATGAACGTCGTTTTCATCGCTCCTGTGACCCCGATCCAGTCTATCATCATATCGCTTAATTACTCGGAACTTGAGCCCATGGACGAATCGGAGTTTCCTTCTATACTACAAATTTCTACATCGACATGTCAACTCAATAATTACTGGCGAATTGTAAAAAATTATGTTGGTCATTTCATTTTGGTACTTTCGAATAGTATTACAAAGAATTCAAATACTGAAAATGCCTTTTTTTGAATTATACATTTTCTTACTATTATCAGAAACAGTTGAAACCCACAATGCTTCCGTTCTTGAACAATTCCATCGGATGGTTTGGTCACATTACTTGTTCAAAATCTTAACGACTTATTATGGGTTTTTTTACAGGTTGATACAATTTTACGTTATTTCTATCATCTAAAAATATCTTTTGCCGAATTATGTTTTAAATAAATAGCTGAAAATAAGAATTGAAAAAGTGACTATATTTTTTTTTAAGATCACTTAGAAAATCACCGAACCAATTCCCAACCCCATGTTTCTCTAAACTTAGTATTATTTAAATCAGAAGACAGTAAATGTCAATGAATTTATATTCATTTTTAATTGAATTTACATTAATACGAAGGCAGTCAACTTCAATTCCAACAGTTCTTGTCAAAAAGAGCAGCTTGTGTCACAGAACAGTTTCTGTCAAAGGACGATTCCTGTCAAAGAACAGTTCTTTTGAAACACATCATATCCAGTCGAATAGATTTTGTCGAATGGCAGATCCTGTAAAGGATCAGTTCTTGCCAAAGACCAGTTGCTGTCAAAGACCTATTCCTGTCAATAAACGTATCCAGTCACAGAGCAGTTCCTGTCAAATAACAGTTTCCGTCAAAAAGATCCTGTTAAAGGACAGTTTCCGTCAAAGAACAGTTCCTGTCAAATAACCGTTTCTGTCAAAGAACGCTACCGATTGGCTCAGTAAACCCAAACAAATGGTGGACCTGCGCTGAAATAGAGAGTAAGATTGCGTCTCGATCGAGTGAGCGTCCGAACCGGACTTTATACCGGTGTAATAGCTGGCGCGTTGTCGCGCCGCGTAAGCGCGTGGACGTTACCCCCACTCTTGGCAGCACTGGCCCAAGCCGCGGGGCCCAACGGGCCCGTGATATCGAGCGGTGGTGGGGGCGAGTCTCGAGGTGGGGCAAGTCGGACCACGAGCGAAAGGGAAAATACCGGGTTGTCGGCACGCTCCCTACCCTACTTATATTACTTTTCTCTCTCTCTCTTCTATTTTTCCCGCTTTTTAAAAACTTTTTCCTCGTGCCTCCCTCATCGCTGCCCCGTTTTTTGACACGGCCCATTCGATCGAGTTTCATTTGTCTTCGACACTCCGCAACCGACCGTCAAACCGCATACACTCTCGTGCTTCAAGTTTACGGGGAAAATGATATTCGCGATTTGATCCGCGTTTACTCTTTTTTCTTCTCTTCCTATATCTTCCGAAAACTCGCTGGAACTGATCGACAAAAAATCAGGAATCAAAAATAAAGAAAGTTGCCGCAGGGAAAAACCGAAAATTCATTGAGTTCGCTGTCGTTAATTCCGTTCGTTATCGAAGACAATTCGAGTGCCGATCACACTTTCGGTATTCGCAGTGCTGTGGATGTACCGATCGAGACGCGAAGTGAACTGTGATAAATACAATAACACCTATATTATGCACTCCAGGTCGGATTAGAAGAGCAAGGTGAGAAGGTTCCCTAATTACTGCGCTCTTCGATTTCATTAGGTCTCGTGATCAGTCATCAAGTCCGGAAGTTCATTTTCTATAAATCATAGCAATCTCGACGAGTTTGGGCGGTACTTGACTGCTCAAATTGATCATTTCCGGTCCACCGTTTTCTTCTTGAAAGTCTTCCGTGTCGCAACTACAGTACTTTCCATTTCTAACATCCTCTCGATGCCCATTCTCTCAGGGAGAACGTTTTCGAAGGATCACTTCTGAAAAAAAGGCCCTTCGTCCCTTTGATTTATCCTTCAAGGTGACACGATTGGAGAACACAATTCGCGATTCAACAGACTTGGAGAACATTTTGTTAGATCCTCATCCAAATATTGCGAATTCCCTTCGTCCCTTTGATTTATTTGTCCCCTCCATTATTTTTTTTCTAAAATTCTTCTCGTGATATAACATCTACTTTCATTCCATTTCAATATCCCTGTGGTCAACGTTTTTGACGGACCTCCAAAGTTCAACGGGCTGTTCGTCCCTTCCTATTTGCCAGCCCTTTTAGGGCCCAATATTTTATACGCTTGAGGCGACACGATTGGAGAACGCAATTGGTGAACTCACCAAACTAGGTCTCTCATGGTCGTTGCACGCTGGGCCTCGCGGCTGGGCACGGCAATTCGCGGATGCTGAAAAAAAAAGGACAGTTACCGGAGCATAGTCGAGCAATTCTTGCGAGCAGTCACCGTGTTACACGGAGCTTGCACTTCGTATACCTGTGCGACTAGGCACCGTATACACGTAGAATGGAATTGTGGAATATTAAGCCGAGCGAACGAGATTAACTGAGCGTTGGCTGTTCCCGCTTGTCCCATGACAAGAGAGTCCGAGAGAGTCCGAGAGCGAGAGAATGATCGCTGCACGACTTTCACGAGATTATTATAACTGACCAGATGTTCCGTAGCCACCTTACGTAAAATATAAAATACCGGAGACTCCAGAACCCTCGGATGAAAAATACAAAGTTCCGGTAAAGTTTGAAAAAACGGAAATGATATTGTACGGTTGAGAAAACGAAAACGTATCATCAATTTTGTGATGAATCCATCATTGAATTAGCACTCGGTTGAAGAAATCCTTCACCGCTTTTCCGCTTTGATAATTTATGATTTTTCAAACTGTTTCTTTTTTAATGTTAATACGTTAATGATAGTAATAATAATAGTAATATGAATATGTTAATAATAACTATCAATGGTTGTTTAAAAATGTATAATTTTCTTAGAGTAGCAAAATTATTAATATGGAGGTTTTCATTTACTGATCGAATGTTTTAAATAAATTGAAATCAATTTATATTGATTTCTTTACTAAATTTACGTTGATATGGAGCTATTCAATGAAAAATCTAAAAAAATATTATTTTTTTATGGCTATAATTTTTAAAAAGCCCAACAGTGCAAAACGAATTGTTTATCGTATATTTCAGTATAATTCTTGGTTAGACAAAAAAATGTATTATTCATAATAAATCCTTGCATCGCCCAGTAAATGTTTTTTTTTAAATTATTAATTCAACGATTTCCAGTTCGATGCATTCAGTTTTTCCGTGATCGTTACTGTCCGTTTTGGCGCAGTTAATAAGACTTGGACAATTTACACGCGTTGAAAAATGCTTCGTTCTCTTCGATACGACGGCTATAAAAATGGGGCGTAAGAAATTCAGCTGAAACGCAGCGAGTATATCAGCACCTGTCACGTGAAAATTCAGCGATCATGTATTTTTCATAACCGAGATAAATAATTCCAGATTCGACGAAATTGCGAAGTCAAACATTTTGTTTATTGCTTCCTCAACGATTATTTATTGCACAAAATTTTATTTATAAAGAATATAAAAATTGTAAAAATAAGAGCCACTAACTGTTGCCACCTTGAATATCTCTGAAATGATCGAAGTCATAAAAATGAAACAAAAGTTGTAACCTACGCAAAGGGTCATCAAGTGGGACCAATTTTTTAAATCTCAGTGGAGGCTCTGTCGCACAGTAAAGGCCGCCTCCACTTTTTAAAATTGGACGGTGAATTGTATTTTCAACTATCTTGTAAAGAATCGAAAACTGCAAAACATTTAGGGGTCAAAGACGTTCAAGGTCATTTAAAAAGAAGAAGTGACACCAACTTTATATTTACGTAAAATTACCTTTACGATTCGCACGTTTCGGTTCATCAATAAATAAAATCCGATTAATAAATGTGTCTCTCAAAATCTGGCGTTGAAGCCCTTCGGCAGAATTCAGTGCGATTCATAAAATCCGTAGCAGGTAATTCCTGGTGGAAACTTATGTGGTAAGGATGATATTCTTAACGATGTAGAACACGTAGAATACTTATTTGGCAAATTGCCAGATTCCCTCGCAATTGGACGCGAACTCGCACAAGGGTCTCGATGAATAACATTGTACGAGGTTCTGTGTACATTGTAGGTTTGGTGCCGTTGTTTACATCCAAGGCAATGACAAGACATCAGCGATAAGAAATTCGTGATGAGAAGATTGTAATACTGCTTTGATTCCAATCGCAGTCACTTTGAACGCCTACTGTAAATAAAATTCATTTCACATAAAAATAAAGTTCATGGCACTTTTTGATCTTGAATGACCTTGGACGACTTTAACCCCTAAATGTTTTTATGCAGTTTTCGATGCATAAAAAAAATCTACAATATAGTTTGAAAAAAATCTACCGTCTCGTTTAAAAAAATGGAGGTGACCTTTACTGTGCGACAGCGCCTCTACTGAGATGAAAAAAATGGTCGCGTTTGATGACCCCTTTCGTACGGTACAACTTTTGTTTCAAACATTTTTTTTGTGACGTCGATAATCACAGAGATATTCAAGGTGAGAACAGTTAGTGCCTCACCCTGTATAATATATATTTCATTTATAATATATATTATACATTAATATTATATATTTGTTAAAATATTGAAATTCCAATATTATATCAATACAAATATACTATATATTGATATAATGTAAAATAAAAAAGAAAATAATTTTTCAAACCCAATTCGAACACTTCTAGTTCAATATAATATCTCTCTGATTTGCATTTTTTATTATTTCACGCAAATAAATTATGCAGGAAAGGAATCGAATGTGAAAACGTTCATTTCGCAGTGTTAATTATCTCTTCGACTGCGCACTTCCTTAGCGAATTGTAAAGTGCACATGCGCTTGAATGCTTTTTTTAATAATATTTTTTCTCCATAAAAAAAATCACTTTCGATGGTTGGAAAAAAAAACAGATTTGTATGAAAAAATTCAGTAGAGGTGAAGCTTGGGTTTGTTTGGGTTGAAGTTTTTTCGATGGGGCGATATGAAAGTGATTATTTTAAGCGCTCGAATTTCTCGACGAATTGAATCGTCGTGGTGCAATTATTTGTATGTGTATCTTTCCGATCGGAATCCCTCGAGTTCTTCAATCTCACGGCCTTCTCGTCTAACGGTTTCGTGTGTATACTCGCGGTACAGTAATCGTGCTGTTCCTCGTTCCTCATTCCAGGTGTCACGAAATTATTTCCACTGTTTCGTCTTCACTCTCTCTTTCTTCCGCCCCCCTCCCTTTCTCTCTTTCTTTCGTTCTTTTCCTTATTTGGGTTTATTTTTTATTTATATTGCTTCATAGTTTTGTTATTTCTATTTGTTTTTGGTTTATATAGTTTCTTTTGGTTATTTATTTGATTTCAGTAAGTTTTTAATTTCTGTTTATATGGATTATTTATTCTTATTTTTATTTGATATTTCGGTTTATATAGTTTTATGAAATTTAAATGATTTTTTGTTTTTCAATGTACGTTTTCTCTTCGTTGCTCGAAAGTATCACTAGGGCATAAGAAATTTTATCATCATCATCATCATCATCGTCATCGTCATTTTTATCATCTCTCCCTCTCTTTCGTTTTTTCATTTCTATTATTATTTATAACTTTATCTAAGCACTTATTATTATGTATTATTGTATTATTTTTTAATGATGATTATTGAAAACTATTCCAATGTTTTAGGTATTATTTTCATTATTATCATTGAATTATTCTTTTATTCTTAATTTTTATATTTTTGTATAATTTATGAATTTGACATTGTTATAATGTTGCCCGATATTGCTATTAGGGCATAATAAACTTTATCATCCTTTGTCTCTCTCGCTCCTTAATGATCTCGACAAGATCCATCTCAAGTCCAAGGCGCTTCCGTTCTCGAAGAGCATTTGTTATTATTTCTTCATTATTATCCCTCGCGAATAAATAGGAACGAGTGAGCATTTAGGAAAATTATACGAGCACCTCGCAGCTTTCATTATCGTTCGCCGCCTAGGAAATTTTCAGCACCGCGGAAAGTGAACGGTTGATATAATTGCGCGATATCGTAGCTAACGCACGCCGACAGGCTCGCGTATAAAGAACTTTGGTGGGAATATGGACCCTACGAAAAAGAAAGACTATCAATAGAGGAAACAGGAAGAATTTCATGGAAACTCGGTTTTCTATGGTATTTTGACTATTCCTTCGAAGCTGCTATCATTTATTGCTGATAACAGTTCTTTGGTGAAATGCGAAAGTTGCTTAGAGACATATTTTTTGTCTTCCTGAAAATATTACCACCGTCATTTGTTTACTAATTAAAAATTTTTATAATTACAATTTTATAAACAAAAAATTAGAAAGTTAAAATTATAAATATTTTAAATTTAATAAAGCGAACAGAAAAACATTTAATTTATTTTTTGAAGAAGAGGAAATCTTCAACCCTCCTTGCATGTTGATAAATCTCATTAATAATAAATCCTATCTTCTGTAATTTTCGAGATTCCAAAATATTGGAAATACTCCATGTGCCGTACGTCTTTGTCCTAACGATTGATTGATCAATATTTATCAATCTGGAACTTTTCGGTTTCGTAATATTCCGAAACTTCAACAGTGGTCCAAATTTACACCAATGTGAGCATTCAAACGTAAATATCCCTTGCGTGTACGTAATGTAATGACCAACGGGCTTGGTTACGAGCTCAGTTTGCTTGTTATGAATTCATCTCCAATCTTAATTGGTTTCACAAAATACATACAGTTTGATTAGTAAATTGGCAGATACAGATTGAAAACTAACGCCCAGGAGGGCGCTTGGTTCGTGCACGCTTCGGGCGTCCCTGTAATTTGAGAAAAAATAAACCTTATATATATATCTATATATAACGTTTGAATACATATTTGCATAAAATCGTATGCACATAATCGCAAGCACACATAAACGTAAATAAACTAAAATCGAAAAAAAAAAAATTAAAAAAATATTATAAAGTTAAAGTATTGAAAAATAATTTATCAATTATTTATCATATAGCATTATTATATTCTAATTAAAATAATCATTTTACTGTCAGTAATAAATTGATAATAATAATAATAATAATGTCATATTTGTATTATATTTAACTATCAATGCAATTTATTATCATTATTAATATTCAATTATTAATATCTGAGCCTGATATTATCTTCAAGGGTAATATCAGAAGTGTGTTAAAGTTTTCGAAAATGGTTCAATGGGGCGAAAATCAGGAGTACATTCAATTTATTATTCCGACAACGTCCCGGATTAGATTTTTCGTTACATCGAAGGATAATGATACAATGGATAATAAATAATAAAAATAATGATATTAAAAGACAATAAAATTAATATTAATAATAATACATTATCTATCTTGATAATTATATATAAACAAACTTAATATTGTTATTATTATCTTTTTATAATAATTAATTTGGTTATATTTAATTATCAGTGTTCGGACACCCTATATATAGCAAGGAAACGTTAATAAGATTGGAAAGTGTTTTCTTCAGTAGGAAAGAGATTAATCGGGGAAAAAAATGGTTTCTGGCGATGAGCTATTCGTTTTTTGATTATGCTTCGTCGACGTGAAAATCAAACCGTGCCGAGATTTACGTTTGCACAGTTTCTTGCGAACTCGAGAATAATGTATCTTCGTGATTTCACTATACACACGGAGGACATGAGTTGCGGATGAAATATGCTTGTTCACGCATAAGACAAACAGCTAATCAGGGTTGTTTCGTCCCTTTCGTTTTGTAGTATGGCGCGCCGGTCTCTGTGGTTCTCGGTGGTCCTACTTCTGGCGTTGCTGTGCGTCACGGCGAACGGCCTTCGAGGACTCCCCAGCCAAGTGAGTGAACTATTTTTCGCCCACGTGTCTTTTGAATTTTTGCATTTATTACGTAATAATTTTATTCTCGAAGTATTTTTTTTTTTTAACTCGTGGGTGTTCTGAGTAATTTGTAAGTATTGACTTTTTTTTTTGCCCTCTCCCACCATTGCTCCATTTTATTTTTAATTGAATTTAATTTGTGGGTTCGAAATATTATTTGTCAATTTTTATACATTTTTGTTTATTATTATTTCATTACTTTATTATTTTTTATTATTTTATTATTTTTATTTAGAATCAAAATGAACTTTGTACCTGGAAGATATTTCAAATAAAATGTAATTCGAATTTTAGTATTATTATATGATTTAATTAAATTCGATTTTATCATAGTTAATATTTTCATTCAAACTGTTTTTCAATTAAATGCCAAAGTGACAATATGTTTTTGTTCTCGTAAAAATTAATTGTATGTTAATTGCATATTGTAATAACTACAATTTCAATGTAATTAAATATTCGAAAGAAAATAATCTTTGTATTAATGTCAAATGAGAATTTTCACTTTCATTACTTTTTTAAAAATAAAATATTGTATTTTAAATTCGTTTCATAATTATTCAAATATTCCAATGGATATTTCAATTAAATTCACTGCAATAAAATATTTCGGATACAACAATTTCAATCTCCAATTAAATATTTTGATAGCCGTCGTTTTTATTTCTCTAAAAAATTGTAATAATAATAATGATTAATTTATCATCTCAATTAAACATTCAAAAATCTTTATACGTTTTTTTTACGCGTTTCCGGTACGCTCGTCGATTGTTTTCCAGTTTAATTTACAATCCCTCTTATTTCGTTGCGTAAAAAAAAAAATTCGAAGCGAAATCGTGAGCGCAATTGCCGAAACTCTTTTGAGCTGTAAAAAGTACGCTCAATATTATTTTTTTACAATTTAATTTGGACGTGTCGTCTATGATTGAGCGATCTACCGGATGTGACGAATTATTTGGGTTATTCTTAAACAAATTGCGCGTTCGTAATGACGAATGTGGCTAATTAACCGCTGTGAAGGAAGCCATACGATGTAACGCTCGGATGGGTGCTCGTTCGGCGTATATAATTCTTCGTGTACCTACTGCCCACTTTCCGGACGAGGAAATCGCATACTGAAGCATTCTATCTTTCCAAATACATTTTATAATCATATGAAACTTCTTAGCCTCGCAAGGCTCTCCTTCGATCAGCCCCCCTCCCCCTGCTATCTTTTGGTCCTCTTCTCTCGGTTTGCAATATCGTAGGGACACTTTTACGGAAGATTTATTCGTCCTCAGTCTCGTAACTTCCTCACAGCGACTTTAGATTTTTTTTTAATTGAGCCTTTTTTCCGAGACAACGAAATCGTTCGTTACACCACTATTAGGATTACAGATAGAGAATGTACCTTTTTACATATATTTTTTCGAGAATATCATAATGTTTAATAATTCTTTATTATATTTAATTTATAATAATTTTATATTTTTGTTTTATCAAAATAATGGTTTTATATTTAGTTGATTTATTATTTTTTAAATATTTCATTAATTTTTATGTTTTTATATTTTTGTATTTTATTATTTCATTTCGTATTCTATATTTTATATTTTATATTTTATTTTATTAATGTTTTTGTTGGATTGAAAAATGCCTTCTTTTTCTTCTTGCGTTCATATCGATAGTTTTATTAGTTTATCATCAAAGACTTCCATGTTCGTATCGATACAACCAATTGAACATGAAAGCTCTCTATGTTCGTACTTGTTAGAAATCAGGTTCTCGATTGATATCAAGTGCATATTAAAACGACTTCCCGGGCGATCAAACCGGTCAGCCTCTCACTTTGCGATCAAGTGAGCATCTTCTCTCCACAGTTCTCTCAAGCTCCTCCCCCTCTTTCTCTTCTGCTGTTACTCGCCAAAGGTCAGCAATCTTTCTTGGCGTGAAAAGCTGCTGGAAATAAAAATGAGAAATGGCAAAGTTAAGAATCAGGAGACGTCGAGATGAGAAGGAAAAATCATTGATGTCTTCCTCAATGCGTTTGAGGGATATTGATGGCCTAATTGATTTAAACATTGTAATTCGTACGTTTCTTTCGTTTGATCGTAATTTTCTTTGGCTTTGGATTTCTCGTAATTTTTTAATTGTAGAGAAAAATGTGGATATATTTAAAAAGTAAAATTTTATATGGATTTATATTGGATGTAGCTGAAAAATAAGATTTGAACAATAAAATTCAAACTTTAAAAAATCTAAACAAAAAATAAATAAAAAATGAATAAAAATTAAAAAAAAAAAAACAAATTTCAAACAAAAATAAATGATTTTTAAAATCAACTGAACTTTTGAGTAAACCTGATAATAAATTCATAATCGTCGTTATCCTACTGCATTTCAATTTCACTTTCCATTACTTTCCCTAATATTCCATTTGTTCTTTCAAAAAAGAACATTACTTCCCCCCAAAAAATCGGCAAAAAATGTATTCTCTACATTAAATTATTTTTCCACCAAAAATTATTTATCCACGAAATTCACAAAACAATTATTTTCATTTTTCTCGGACGTTTTTTGAGAAATTTTTAAAAATTATACTACTCCCACTCGTAATGTTTCAGCAAAAGAAAAATTAAAAAAAAAATTTTTTAACAATTTCGTCGTCGTTATCGAAAGAATACACGAGCATTTTAGAGATACTTATAATTCTCACTCCGTGTATACGTACGTCAGTGAGACGGAGGGACTCGGATACGAGAAACGCGTGCAAGTCCTCGAGGAACTGGAAATCTCGCATCAGGTTTCTTGAGCCATTGCGAATAATACACCGCGTGTTGGCAGCGTATCTCAAACGCATACAGCCAATCGATATTATTAACGTTCACGTTTCGTTTGTGAATAAAAACACACACATATATATATATATATATACATATATATAAATAAAATTGAAAACGGCACGGCTATACAAGTCCACGCCTAGTCGCGAGCCATTCGCCAACTTCTGCTCTCGTATACGTTTCGCCGCGTTCGACAGATATGTACAGGGTGACCGAGTTCAAGCATCCGATCTCGAGAGGCTTCTCGCCACGTGTAACACTTTTTGGTCACGCTACGCTAGACGCTCCGTGACCTTTTGTGACTCGAATCTGAGCGCACGCGCAATTTTAGCACGCGATATGGAAAAGAGCACAACCAGAGAAAACGTGTGGCACTTTTTGCGAGTTTATATTGTTTTGGGAGAGAGAGAGAGAGAGAGAGAGAGAGAGAGAGATTGTTTGGCGTTTTGAAATTTGATGTCTGAATTAATTGATATTCGATATTTATTGAATGGATCGTGACTTTCGAGAAACCGGACTGAGATAAGAAACTAAAAATTAATAAATAGGATTATGTTGAATTTGATTAAAAATTAATTGAAAATTAAAAATAATATATTTCATTTATATCGAAAAATAATTGAAAATTGTACAAATTGTATTTCATTTTTATTTGAAAATCATTTTTGGACGTGAACGAAGGTACCGTGAAATAAGTAACGAAGAAAAAAATTAATGATAAGTATAATTATTAAAGTAACTAAATAATAATAATTAAAAAAATCAAATAACAATAGTAGAAATATTAACTACGAGTATATAATTGAATATAATTATACAATTCCAAAAATGGAACAACAAAAAAAGGTGGTCCAAAAATCCCTAGATTCTTGCTGATGAAAGAGGGTGAGAAACGATCAACTTTGAGGTACACCTTGCGCAATATGGGAACATTTTAGCCGATGGTGGACGCGGAACAGAGGGAATGATTTTTCCATTAATATCAGCGTTAACCAGCGCAAGGACGATTGGCTTTTTTGTCGAAGGGAGCGTCGATCATGTGCGCAAACGCTTTCTCTCCATCCGTTCTCCGTAACGAGAATCACATCTCGTGCGATACTCGAGAGTAATAACTGCAAAACTGTAGCTTACGCAGTTGTTTCGTTGCTCAAGAAAACACCTCGCAATACCATTTTCCGTGACACTGATTCGTTACGGTAATGACAGAATCAGAGATGTGTTTTTGATTCGTTACAATTTTCGACCCATTTCCTGGGCTTTTCAGTCTAAAGTGAAATTGGTCGTTAAATTAATTATGCGTTGGAAAAAAGGACGGGATATTTTGGAATGTTTGTTTGGGTTTGATTTTGCGATTTATTACGTCCGTTGACATTGAAACGAATCAATCGATTATTGATGGCTCCATTCATAGTGGAGCGATCTTCAATCTTCTTTTTCTGCAATCAAAAAGTTATTTTCATTGTACCAGCAACGAAATCAACTTGATTCTGTCGGAAAAAAATTCATCTTGATTCTATCAGCAACGAAATCAATTAAATTAAACCAGCAATTCAATCATTATGAATTCATCAAAAATGGAATTAAGTGTAGAATCAAAGAAAACTCATTGATCAGTCCAAAGTGAATCAAAGTCAGATCCATAATTCATTTACTTATTTTTGCTTGTCATTGAAAGTAAATAATGATTCAAAGTAATAAATGATTGAAGTAAAACTGCTGAGAAATGCTGACAAATGCACTTGCCAGAAAAAAAAACACGATTTGTAATCATCGGTTAATCATTCGCGAATAAGATAATCTTTCGCCTACCAATGGTTACATCGAAATCATTGGAAAACGTATTGCGTATGCAGCAATCATTGATACATAGGACTACGTAAATCTAATTTCAAAAGGTATGTGGTGTTGCGCAAGGGAACGGGCTAGAACCCCATAATGCGAACCGGAAATCGAATGGATGACTCAAACGATTTTTATTGTATATATATAACTGTTGATGCAAATATCAATATTAAAATCACGATTGTCACTAGAACAATGTACTGAGTAATTATTGCAGCGATTAATCCAACAATTAACTAATTACTTACTAATTATTTCAAATTATCGATCGATTTAATTAATCAATTAATCAATCAAATGGATCAATTATTCATTGCTCAAAATAAAGAAATATATATTAAATATAATACTTTTTTGGAATTAATAGCTATAATTAATTAATCAAAGTTTTTAATTATTCCATTAACATTGCAGAATAAAGTAACATTCGTGAATTTTTTTTGCATTGTTAATGGAGAAATGTTACTTTTAATATTCAATTAATTGAAACCAATAAAATATCACCACATATCCATCATTATTTTTTCCTGTTGATTTTTTCATTCAGGGAATAAAAAATCAAAATCTATAAAAACTAAACGTGTCGATAAATTATAGAGAATTGCCCGGAAGACTTCTCTTGGCTCTGAACAGTTTCTGGAGAAATTTATTCAGCAATAAATCACGATCTTTCACTCGCGCACACTATACTATCCACATTGGACTTTGTCAATGGCGATGCGACCGATGACATATTCCAATCGTGTATTAAATGGAGAAATCTTACGACGATATTTCTCCTCGAGAAATCTTTGTGAAATCGTTTAACAGGATGGATTATTAATTAACAAAAAAATATATATCAAACCAAAAATTTTATGAAAACAATTATTGGCTAATTTGCAGATTTTAAGGGGTCAAAATTATTCGAACTTTACATTTGAGTGATTTCAAAATTTATCAATCGAATGCCCAAAATATTTGTTATTTTTTATTTCAGATGTATTTTTCTTTTTTAATATAAATATTCAAATCACGTTCGTCGATCAAGACCCAAATTTATTTTAGGATTTAATTTATTACATATAAGTTATAGTATCGAGGAAAAAAAAAAAGTTCACTCTCGAATGATGTACTTTCTAATGAATCAGCTGCGCAACGATAATAAAATATTATCGCGAGTCCTTGCACTGGATGCCTCCTCGTTTCGAAATCCTCGTCGCGAACTGACGTCTCAACAGCGTGAATAACGCTTTTTTTTATATTAATTAAACGACTCAAGATATCGACCAAAGCAATAAGACTCTCACATAATAATCATGTACGCATACGAAAGAAAAATATTTTGGATCTGCCTTTCAATGTTGACTCGATTAAGGGGTTGCATCAGTAACGATAAAAAAATTAGGTATTTTTTTTAATTGATGATGAATAAATAAGCTAGATGATAAAAAAAATCTTTGGAACATTTATTTGCCCTAACCATTGTATTAACAAATCTGTGTATCAAATTTGAGCCCAAAATAATAATAAAAAATCGATTTCTAAAAAAAGTAATCAAAATTTGGCCACTTAGTTATTTCGAAACAAAAAAAAACGAGTTTTTTTTCTTAAAATGTTTGTCTATATCTTGCTTAAATCAACAAACAAACAAAAAATATTCTTTCGCTTTTTTTTTTCAAGGTAAACTCAAATGTTTATTGTTAATAACAATATTTTGTACTATTATTATAAATTATGTTGTATGATATTACATTCTATAAATAATAATTATAATATATAATTTAATAATGATATAAATAATCAATTAACAAGTAAATATTTTAAAAAACGAAAAAAAATTTCCTTCAATTTGTGATCCTTCCAACGTAAGTTTTACCTTTCTATCGAATTTGAGTTGCTCCAATGGATGCATGATTTTTCAAAACTTTGCACAATAGCGTAACCCCTTAAAGATCTCGGAAAACACAGATGTTCAATAAAAGGTGATTTTGAGGACATTCGATTTCGAGTCACGTTGAAAATGGGACCAGATGTCTACTATCAGAACGTGGAATGTCTTGTATTGTTTAGACGAGTTGAACGCGCAGTACCAGTGACGTCAATACGTCACAGGTACCCGAGCACACGTCCAATAAAAAGAGAAACGTACTAAAGTGGGTAATATATTGCCCACACGGGTCAAGCTTTTGCTCACTTTCAACAGCCACAATATTCTTTGTTCGTAGATAAAAGAGGCTACAAAATTTCCAGATATTCGAATTGAACGTGTCATTAATAAAAACGAGCAACTAAGAAAAACTCTAATTGGATATTGATTGAACGACCAGATTTTAGTGCTACTTTGCGTAAGTGCGAAGTTCAGGAAAAATTCAAACTTTCATTTGTTATTGGACTCACAGAACGCAGACTGAGATGAAAACAATAATTAATTGGCGAAAGCCCCAAACATGCTTTAGATTAATTAGGAGTAAACAAATAATTTTAATTATAAACAAATCAAATGGTTTAAACGAAATAAAAATAAAGCCTAAAACAATACGAACAATCAATCCGAAGCGATTTGATTATTGAAAACACGATTTTGGGATGTTTCGTGTATGAGATCTTGAATAGAGTTTTTTTTTGTTCTTTTTTTAGATTAAAGATGACAGATTTAAATAAAGATTAAAAATCAAATGATATTATTTTTATTATTGGTGATGCACTTTTCTCTCTGGTCTGAAAACTGGAATAATTTCAATAAATCCAAATTTCCATGTTCTGAGATACGTTTTTTTTTTTATTTCATCGAGCCACTCAAAATATTTTCCATTGCGTTTTTTTTAAATTATATAAATATATATATATATATATATATATATTTATATATAAATTGTATCATATTTCGACTTGACATTCGATGTATAAAAATTAAACAATAAATCCTCATTCTCAATATTAAAAATGACTTTTAAACATTTTTTTAAATGATGGGAGCTCTTTTAAAATAAAACCACCATGATTTGAAAAAATCTTTGTCCAACCACGGAAAGTCGAAAATAAAATCCGTCTCGTTTCACAAATTCCCGAAAAATCCCCCTTCCCATTTTGATTACTCAACATAGGCATTCGTAAATTCGTACCGACTTTGTGTGGAGTGCGAGGTGCGTATGTGGTCTCGAACGTAAGGTGGTACGTTACCGATTATAGACGCGCGAGGGACTTGCATCACTGCCAATCGGAGCACTCTCGAGTGTTCCGTTCCTAACCGGTTGACCCCTCATTTTTCTACCCTTCCCTCGCCAATGCGTCGATCATTTAGCTACTCCAGTCACGGATAAACTCTGCGCGACGTAACAGTCTGGAATCAAAAATAAAAAGAAAGATCCCATCACAAAAAAAAAAAAAAAAAACGCAGGGAAAAAGAATTGATAGAACGCGTTGTACCGTTACGTGAGCTCGTCTCTCACGTCTTCAGCCGCATTTTTCCACTCGTTGTGCCAAGCTTTGATCTTTTTTACATTTTTTAATTTTTATTCGTTTATTTCTTCATCTTGATCCATTAATTTTTTATTTTGTAATTTGTATTCTTTTAATTTTGTACCACGATACATTTATTTTTTATTTTCTTATTTTTATTATTTTATTTCTTATTTTTATTTTGCTTTTTCTATTTCTTGAATTTTTTTCTTTTCTTTTTATTTAAATTTGTAATTTTCATTCCTCTGTTATTTATTTGAATTCTTTCGTTTTTTAACGTTTTTTAATTTTTTATTCTCAATTTTTCTACCTGTAATTTTTTTTATTTATTTTTATTTATTATTTGTTTATTCAACTGTTCACGTCAGTAGCACATTCATCGCCGGAGAGGACGCCATCTTTGTTCCTGGCGTCCTCTCCGGCGATTCTTTGTTACGTGTTTTTAAAATTTCTTTTCTTTTTCGAAATTGAGTTCATCGTGAACGGCGTTGGGTCGTTGCCAATTAGATGGAAATGCAGCAGGATCGGGAATCGTCTCACTTTCTCCGATCGACCGCGCCAGCAGCGCGAGTTATAGAAGCGAATTAACAATTCCGCGCGGTCGCCCACTCTCGGAAATTTAGAAATTCCGACAGCAAGAAATCACGGCCATCGTCGAGATGAGCCGGCGAAACGATCCGATTTTTTTTGTTCCGATGACACTTTTTTTTTCGTGCACGCGACATCCTTTCACATTTGAGGCTCGTGGATGTTTCGTCGAGGAGACATTGTCCAATTGAAAATGCCAACAAAGGTTGTTCCATGAATAATTATCTCATTAGTCGAAAAAAAAAAAATTACTTTTTTTGTCTCGAGAAAAAATTGCTTTTTTTGTCTCGAGAAAAAATTGCTTTTTTTTGTCTCGATAAAAAATTAATTTTTTTCATAATTTATCATCGTTCAGCTAAAAAATCAACGCGAGCGTTGCAAACGATTTTTTTTAATTGCCGTGCAACGATTGAAATAAAAAAAAAAGTCGCAGTAAGTTCATAAACTGGACGAAACGAAGAAACGATGATAAAGGTGAGCACGGACCTTCTCTTCTGCCTCGGGGGATGAGTTTGTCGTGAGGTAGAAAGTGAATGCACGCCATGGGATTGCCCGTGATCTATCTCTCACCAGATCCAATTTGTAACGGAAGAATCAATCCGCGATTGGACGTCTCATTCAAGGTTGATCGGATGTAACACGGATCGAAATATTTTGACAAATCGATGCTTTTTGTTCGCTAATTGTTTAAGGCTGTATCAAATTTCCTAGTGCCATAAAAATAAAGGAAACATTACACTTCTACAAATATTTGGTTTCCACTATTATTGTTAACTATTAAATGATAGTAACACTACTAATTATACAGTAAAAATAATATTAACAATAATAACAAGAATAATAATAATAGAAGCAATAAATTTTACGATTGCAAAAATATGAATAGTAATGAAACAACAGAAAAAATCAACAAAAAGCAACATTAATAACTATTATTATTATTATGAAATATAATAATTAGTACTAATGTAAATATTAGTAATATGCAATAATAACAATAACATTTTTTAATATTACAAAGTAAAGATAAAAACTAAAACAAGAAGAGGAAAATTAAAAACAGTATGATTAACAAAAACTTGTTATATTTTAATAATAATAATTTTAACAAATTTAGAACAATAAAATCTATCCATTTAAAGAGTAAATATAAATAATAATAATAATAGTAGAAAGCTTTAATACGCGAATATATAAATATATACGTATAAATAATACTAAAACTTCATTTTATATAATGACTGGACCATATTCATATTTTCTCAACATATGTATCTACGAGTAAATTTACAATAGTTCCAGAATAAAATCAGCGCGCTTAGTTTATTTACTTTTTATTAGCAATAAATAAAATTTATTAATTGCCCTTGAAGTACATACATCAATAACTTTTTATATTGGATATGTACATACATACAACAATGTGAATACAATATAAATTATTTTATAGGAAAAACAACACAAATATTAGATTTCGTAACACGTATATGCGGAAAATAAAACTTATTGGCGCTAATCGGATAGCGAAAGATTCGATCAGCTGCACCGGTCACTACAATGGCCACGTTTAAGTTTCGCGATCGACGTGAGAACATATTGTGAAAGTACTCCGTCTTTAATTTTTATGACGTGCAAGTTTGCATTGTTGGAATGCAACACGAATGCATTTTTTTTTCACAGTTATCAAATTTCTTTTACCGGATCGAAAATTGAAAGAGCGTGATATTTTTCAATGTTACATCGCACGATTTTAAATAATAAAAATAAGAGGAACAACAATGACAACGACAAGAATAATAATAATACTAATAGTAATAATCTTTTATAAAATAAGCATTTAATAAATTCAGTGTAATAACAATTTAATATAATAATGATATTTTATAACAATAAATTAAAAAAATATATAAAAATAATGATAATAATAATAACGTAAATGACAATACATTTTTGTTGTATTTAAACAATGAAAATTCGAAACTTCTGAATGTTGAAAAAAATAGTATTTCAAAAACTATCCCTAGTCAAAAAAAAATCGTTTTAAAAAATAACCAAAGATATTTTGAAATACTAAAAGGATGGTGCTAAATTTCATGTTGGTTGTCGAAGGAGCTGGTAGTTCGGATTACACACTTCGCTTTTCCAAAAAATAATGTTCGACGTAATTCAATTTCCTGAAAAAAAAAAAAATAGGAAAATTGGTGGATTTGGAAAAAGGCGTGAGTTTCCTTTTTGTACCACCCAGCTTGGCGTGATCGAACGACCAGCAATTAATCGAGCGTGGAAGATGGCCTTTCTCATGTATCGGCAAACTTTTAAGTAGCTTCATTCTATTTTTTTTTTTGTTGCAGCCTCATTTATTTTTGTTAAATCTCTGGCAATCATCGTAGCCCGATGAGAATTTTATTCGTACGAGTTCGTAATAACACTCGTCTGTATATGGACACGATAGTGCACTCCAACTGTTAGCTCGCACTGTAATTTTGATTTTTCGAATTCTCGTTCTCCGTTGTTATCTCGATAATCCATACGTCTCTAATTGCTCATTTGATCTTCGCGTGCATCCTCACGTCGATCCCGGGAAAACGATGTAACACGGTTTCCAAGATGCCAACGTCTCACGAGATCATGTGAATTCTCATGAAATGTCAAAAAGTTCTCGTATATCGAAACTCCGATGCAACATTAATTTTTGCTATTACGATATATATTTTTTTCATTGTTTTATAAACTGTTTACTTATCTCCTTATTTTTAAATATTTTATATATTTGATTTATACACTATTGCTATATATTTATGATATTTACTCTTCGAATGAAAAACCATTTTTCGTATTTGAGTCAAATTTTATCTACCAGAATGTTTTAATTTTATTGAACATTTTAAATATAATTTTCATTAATCAAATGGAGATATTATTATTGAAATTACTTATTAAACAGCTGGGAAGTGATTTAAAAGGTATATTTAAAAATTAATGGTTAAATAAAATTTTTATTCATAAAAATATCGTAAAATTATTTATTCATATTATATTTTTATTTTTTTACGTAATATTTATTCATGTAAATAAATTATTTTTATTCTTATTCATATATAATTTTATAAAAGACTTCGAATTCAATTTTTTCATGGAATTTAATATTTCAAAAGTAGCTTTCGTGATTATTTTTTACGGTGGTAACTTTTGCAAAAAAAATGATTTTAGGGACGTCAGGATTTGCATAATATTAAACGTGGGGATAATTAGTAAAATGCCGCAACGAAGAACTACGAATGTCCTCGAAATCCACTTTGCTCGTTTATCTGAACGCGATTTAATGCTGTCTCGTGTAAAACTTCAAGGATCTGTGTATAGCCCTCTCCCAAGAGCCAAACTCGCCCGAGACACCCACTTTTACTTTCAGAAACGATTGTCCACACTCGTGAGATAAAACGCGATATGAGACAACTTCAACCAGACCGGTAATCTTGCCAACAGAAATCGAACGGAACGAAGTCCGAATCGGTAAATAGCAAATACGTTGTGGGTTTCAAGCACAGATCGATATAAGTACACGTATAAACTCCAAAAGGTAGTTTAAATATTTATGAAATTTTTTTACGATGATTTCTATATGTTCGAAATTCGAAGAAATATTAATTCTACTTAATTACTCGCTTTTTTACTCATGCAAGTAAGTAATGGAAATATAATTATTATCGATATAAATTTAATTGAATTAATATATAATTCAATATTTAATATTTAAATATAAAACTCATATAAAATAATAAATATAAATACGTAATGTCAGTAAAGTTCCATTAAAAAAATTCATTTAGATTTCATTAATAAAAATTCAACTGTTCAATAAATGTTCAATAAATGTTCAATGTTCAATAAAATTAATAAATAAAGTATAACTTTCTCTGTAAGAAGCGAATGTTTTATTCGCTTTGTCAGAAAATAAAAATTGAAGCGTTGCAATATTGTCGTATTATAACGGTCGAATGACGTTTCCATGGCAGTGATTTGGATTTGTAGAACCTTGAGAATATCTCATTAAGCGATGTTGACTTAGAATATTCGTCGTTCATTCGACTGTGAAAAAATAAAAAAAAAAGTTCGATTGAAATTCGAATTTTTCGAGCGTAAAGATACGGCTGAGGGTTTTGGCTCGGTTACACAGCGTTGCAGATTACACTCGCAGAGATCGCCTTTCTAATTGAGATTATAACGTCGAGGGCTCGCACTCGGCAATCAACGAGTTTTACTCGATTCTGTATACGAGAGTCAAGCATTTACGAAAAGTGGGCTGTGAATCAAATTTTTAATTAGGAACTATGAAATATCGACAACCCAAACTTTATTACGAGAAGAAATACATTTTTGTTTTTTTTTTTTTTACATTCAGACTCGTCGTCTCGACGCTGAACTCCATCAACGTGATTTCATGACATGCTGTTGGATCTTTAGAGTATAAAAAACATTTTTTGCAACTTAAACAAATTTTATTTTTTTGTTGGTGATATTTTTGACGACGTATTTTTGAAAATTTGACATGGTGGATTTATTAGATCTAATTCGATTTCTCCTCTTTAGATGGAACGTGGTTAAATCGCCCCTAGGGAATATTTATTCGCTTATAGTGAAAGCCTTAATCATTTGTATTAATTAGAATTTTCTAGAATTATTAAACTAAGATTATAAGTAGAAAATAATTGTAATTAATTTTTTTCAGTATATCATATAATCCTATACGGCTATTATTTTGTTCTCGGATAGTTTTTATGTACCCTTATAATGTACGGCAATTTAATACAAATCTATTCACCCGTTCTTGATGAATCTCTTTTTCTGTATTTTTTTATTTCGAAGACACATTGTATCGCAAACGTTCAAATTTGTACAATCTTAATATTCTATCAATACCCAAATATTACCAGAATGGCGATTAAATTATTCTATGCTTTTGTGCCCAAAAATAATTGAAAAATCATCCGACCTCAAAATCCCAAATTAACAGAAACCATACCCAAAAACTTTCTTCTTTTTTAGATATTGTATTTTTTCATCGATAATTTTTTCCCAGCATAATCGACACATCTCAATAATCGGAGATGGCAATTTCCTCATTGTGAGAAATTTGTGATGTCAGATCGGGCAATTGCCGAACGAAATAAAAAATCCATTCCGTTTGCAATGAAATTACAAAGTCCGAGAGATGAGATAATCTCGGATGGGTAACGATCGATTTTCGGCCGATGCAATCGGAAGATTATCGGCAACGAGAAGAACAAACAAAAAAATTGAAAAAAGACGTCCATCGACGTTGATAGGGAGGATTAGATCTCGGTGAATTTCTCCTCGTCATCGAACGGAGGATGGGAATGAAATAACAGGTTGAACGACATTTGAACTTGCGAATAAGTATTCATCAGTTCGGCGAGTGATCCGGGTGCATTGGCGATAGTTTCACGTTTCTCATCTTCGTTTCGTTGCGAATTATAATTCGACATCCGAGCGCGTAACCGATCAAGCGTTTATTCCAGAAGCATCGATCTCTCTTGAGCAACCGATTTATCTTTAAAAAAAAAAAAAAAAATCGGCGCAATTCTGTCGATTTTTCAATTTTTTTAAATTGTTCGATCGCTCGTAGAAAATGTCGCTCTGAAACCGATTATTTGCTTTTATAATCGAGCGACAAACCGAAATTTACATGGCAACCGATCGTGCCACGATTCTTAGCTTTTTCGCGGAGTCGAAAGGAAAAGAAGAAAAAAAGTGAGGGAAGAAAATGATCGTAGGATAAAAATTGTACGATGTAACCTCCAGCCCCGATCTTTTCGCTTCTCGTCGTGACCAACCGCGTGCGAATACCGATCTTGCCGAGTCAAGTTGGTCCATCAGGAAGTTGGATAATAATGCCTTGTATCAAGTACGCTCGATCGAGCGGCTATAATTATTCCTTTAATTCGATCGAATCTCCTCGCGGTCTCTTCGAAAATTGCACTTGCTGGACAAGCCGATTAGCCCCGGATGAAAAATCGGCCTCCCTCTTTTCTTCAAATCTATCGGTGCTCTTTGAGAGCCTTGTAACCGATTTTAAAGCCTTGTTCCTCATGGGAAAGTACACTCGATTCGCCCGAACAAAGAAACACTTTTCGTCCTCGTTATTTTTCACTGATTCGTTTGGTGAATAATCTTCTCTTCACTAGCAATTATATAATTAGTGGTATCATCAAAAACGACATCGCAATTATCGAGAATTATCGCGAAATCTGTAGATATGTTTGAATCCGTTACTTTTTTCAAGATTCCAACACGAATTGTTTATATTAACATTGGCGTGAAGCGTATTTAGAACGAGGCCTCGCATAATATTATGAAAAAAATGTGCACTTTATTATGCATTTTTCAATGCAGAAAAACGAGAACTGCGAATATCAGGAACTCCATTGTTATCTATAAATTATTCATGAGGGATTCTTATCGGGAAATTATGTAATGGTGAAAAAGTTACAAAGAATTTTACCTTTCATTCTAGCATTTTGTTAACAACTATATTATTGTTCCAGACATATTTTTTCGATGTTAAGGACTTAAGGGTTAACACATCCCCACGTGCTTTTTCGATTCTGAAATTGTTTTGAGGGCCTATACAATCGAGAATGTTCAGCTGATTACGAATATCATCGGATTGTTATCGAAAGCACTGCACACAGCAAAATGATCGTGTTTTTGAGAAGTTTTTTACGATTTTTTCATGGAAATTTTGGGTTTTGGGGGAAATGAATGGTAGATTCGTACTCAGGGGATCAAATTACATCCTAATGGACCATTTAAAAAAATATTAAAAATCCAAAATTTTTTTCGATTTTTGGGCAAAATAAGTTTTTTTACTAAATCGTCGATAACTTTTTTCCCTTTAGGATTTGGTGCTCCACTCTGCGTTCAATCTCTTTGTTATGATTTTCTCTTCAAAATGCTTTTTTAATAATTAAAATCCGATGGTTTTTCGATTTTTGGCAGAATTTCAAAGTTGGACCATCGATTTTTGCAAATTTTT
>JAPYZI010002058.1:0-26649 GCA_030523105.1 Ophioninae sp. A BG-2022a | reverse complement strand
AAGTTAGGCAAAATCCTTTTTCAAACCCTCCAAATGTCTTTCGATATCATGTAATAAGCCCACCCTACGACCTTTTGAAATTTCGTGATTTTTGAGATTCCGGGAAAGTGGCCGGGGGAAGTCGAAAAATTTTTTTTTCCGTTTTTAAACTCTTAAAAGGTCCTATTTAATCGGAAATTTTGTGCTGATTACGAATATGCCCGATTTTTTCCGGAAAGTATAAAATTAGGCTGGGAAAATGCAAAAAAGGTTAGTAGAATATTTTTCCGGCAGGCACTACGACACGATTAATCAGTCGGTGAGTATTTACTAATCCGTCAGTAGGTAAGGATTTACTAATTAATGAGAAGGGCGAGAATTTACTGATTAATTGGTCGATAGAAAGCGCGAACCTGATGAAGAGCTCGGACGACGTCTAGTCCGGGTATTCCTGGCGCCGGTATCCCAACGAGTTTGTGGAGCCGCTGATGAGCCGGCCTCGCCTCTTCAGCAGCAGCTTCCATACCTCCCCGCCTCCCGGTATTACTAACGAACCGCCGCTCTCACCACCGATCATGCCGAAATCCTTTCGTCTCCGGGACTAATCTGGGCTTCTTCTTTTCTTCGTCCCCTTCCCCCTCCGCAGCTTTAACGCCGCTTGAATATCGCTCTCTCTTTCCTTTACGGCCGCACACCGATATCACTTTCGAAAGCACCGACCGAGATCCATCGTTTTTTTCTTTTTTATTCTCGTTCTTTTTGTTGTTCCAAGAGAATACTAACTTTTGATCAACACGACGATGGGGCCTCGCGATAAATGAAATTTACGCGAGTCAAGTAGTCACCGCGAATCGATCGTTGAACTTCAAACGCACGATCGAGGATCGAAGATTCATCTGCGCAGAAAAAAAATGGAGGCGTAACAGTTTCACTGACTGACTAATTTCACTTTTACGCTCGTCGGGTTATTAGAATTTATTTGTGAATTCTTTTATGTTTTTTATGTAGTATTATTATTTTATTAAATTTATTATTGATTATGTTTATTATTATTTTATTAGTTAATAATCGTTCTTAATTCATAAAATAATAATAACGGTACGATCGGTGTCAAAAGCAGTTGTATGCGCCGGCGTGCATAGTCCCTACGTTCGTACGTTAAAAAATACATTCGAATGCCGATTGATCGCTATATCCACGGAGTCTAGTCGCCCGTCTTTCGTTCACGTATTTATATCGACTTATACGAAAAAAAGAAATATATCATCGAGGTTACAATGGTGCGCGATGCGTCCAGCAAAAAAAAGCACGATCGGGTTCGAAACGCGCGCAAACTCGGACACGCGTGTGTATGCAAAATGCCGGAGTGGAATATCGTCCGCGAGCGTCGAAGCATTGATTTCCCGTCCACTTTGCTCAAAGTTACAAGAGCTCACCGTTGTGAACACCCACACACATGCACACACGAATCCGCGATTACCTACACGCATAACCTACTACCATCGTCTCGAGAGAAAAACGGCTTTCCGTATTGGTACATGGATTTGCTAACAGGTGTCACCTCCTCGCGCGTGTCCCTAGTCATTTGTTTATTTTTTCGCTGTTGTGCGCAATTTCCGAGAAGTACGAGGGGGACCATAATTCTTCGAACGACGATTATGATTTTGGGCTTCGTAAAAGAAAATCTTCAAGCAAGAAATTATAACGCATGTGCAGTTATGATAACATGCGAACAGAGTAATAAGTAAACATGAGCTAAAGAGAGGAAGAGAGAAGGGAGAGCGCGAGAGAGAGAGACAGATATGTATAAAGAGAGATAAATATAGAGCATTATGGAAAAATCCAGACGAACCCACACAAATGATTTTTAAATATTGAATATCGTCAATAAAGAATGATTGTAACAATACTTTTTGTGCCGGATTTTATTCTTTCCGATAACCCGTTCACCGAGTGATAATTTATTATTATTATTATTATTATTATTTCATAATTAATGTCTGTTTTGGATGCACGCGAATGAAAACTATCCGACTTTTCGCTAATATTCCATACGCGAGATATTTACGTTCCGCGCAGACACTACGGTCGAGAGAGAAGAGGGAGATAGTCGTGGCCGAGTCGCCAAAATGATTCGCCCGAGCGTAGTGAAATAGCCCAAACATTGGCAGTCCCACTCGAGCAAAAGTGCGAGGGAGGAAGCGTCGGCGAGCGAGGAGGCGGGGGGAGGGGGTTTGATGAGAGGGGAGAGAGGGTTGAAGAAGGCGGGCAGCCCTTATCGATTAACCCGGACACACATCGAAGAACACATCTGGCGGCACGGTGTGGGGCACGCGCGCGCGCTGAGTGCAGGGTGTTGCAAGCCGGGCGAGTAGGGGAAGGGGAGGGGGAGATATGAAAATCACGAAATGCGATCCGAGCTTGTTTGGGTTTACGGGATTACGAGAAAAAACGGGGAGTACGTACGCGAAGGAAAACGGAAGCGATGACGAATACCGAGAGGGGGTCGAATGTAGGTACACCCTCTAATTATAGGTCGCACGAGCCAATCGATACGACAAGGACAGAAAAGTTCCTCTCGTTACACACTACGGAGAAATGGGGCCGGGGGGATATCCTTGAAAACGCATCCTCGTTGTCAACCTTGCAGTTTCGAAAATTCTCACAGCCCGAGGCGGAAGGCCGAGTATCGTTTTCCCGCGGTCAATAATCATAATAATAATTACCAACGATAAAACACACGACGGTTACTACTAACTCAATTGAGACACGCTCCCGTCTGGCTCTTTACACGCGGTGTCGCAACTCGTTTACTGCGAAGCACCAATTACAACGTTACGCAGTGTACATGTCAGTGGGACGCGACCGAGGGAGAGAGAGAAAGAGACTGATAGGGGGGTTATAATACGTCGAGGACTTTCGGCTCGTAAACACAACCTGAACTTTTCCGGGAAGCTGGAGAGCCAACTACGCCGCGAAGATATTCGGATTAAATTTTTATTAATTAAAGGGCAAAACGTTTGTGTTAATTTTTTCCGCTTGACCGAAGTATCGAGCAATATGGCAAATTCGTGGAGGGCGTGTACTTCCGGTATGTCGAGCTATCGTTTCGGGTATGGAAAATTGTTGAGCACGAGTTTTGAGGGTGTGTGTGTGTGTGTGTTTTGCTTTTTTGTTTCGTTACGGTATCGCTCATCCGCGCTCGATTTCAAGCCTCGATTACTACGAGATCTGAGGCGTAGTACGAGCGCTCACGAATCGTGACTTATCACGGTTTTTATCCCTACTCTTACGAAGCGGTCACTTTTCTCTTTCGCGATCTTTTGAGCTGAGAATTATTCACACTCGGTCGCAGGGATCGTTCGGTTTTAGACGAATGGATGAATTTTTGCCGACCGGAAATCACCGAGTTTCGATACATGCGAAAAAATCGGTGAAAAAAAAATTCTTACGTTTCCTCGAGGTTTTTTTGTTTCCTCGGGCTCCGTTATATGCCGAATGGAAGATTGCGACGCGACGATTTCCGGGTGTAGAATATAGCCGGTCGAATAATCATCGGCCCGATCGACGCACGAACTACCCGAGAACCCGCGACGCCGAGGACTCCACGCTCTTCTTTTTTTTTCTTCCTCTTACGCTAATGTCAACAACGCGGCGCGGCACGAGCTGTCACTTTGAGCCTCGATGCAGACGACGGGCATTCTCGGGGGAATAGGAGACACTTCCGCCAACGGGAGGAAATGTAATTTCACCGGTGCGCAGGCTGCCGCCGCGGCTCGGTGGAAACAAAAGTAACTAGATTGATCTGGACAATAAAAGCGCCTCTCGCGGCGAATCTCGATAACTAACGCCAGTGGTGTGAACTTAGCTATTTAATCTTGACTTTTCATTTTTTTCCCGTTGGTCGTTTGTTTCGGTTTGAGTTTGTTTGGGTTTTGAGATTTATAATTTATTTCTCGACCAATTGAAACTCGCTTCGATGAATTTTAGTAAAAAATATTATTTTATCTTCGAGGACGCGGATTTTCGCGCGTGAGACGATCGAAAGATTCGACCATTTCCGGATTCATTTGATTCTTCCATTGATCCTTCTCCCCGCTTCTCATAAATGTACCCTCGATCTCGATGATCCTCAGCCTCTTATTCATCTCGACAACGTCCTCGTAATTGACCGCGGGATTTTTCTTCATGCTCTCGAAACTCAAGTGTTCCACCAACAATCGTACTTTATCGCAGTCTTCCTTCTCCTCGACGCTAGAGCCATCGAGTGGCTTGCCGAGGAATCTGGCAGTCTCGCGAATCGCCGCTGCGAGATTCTTCAACGTAAGGCGGAAAAACATTCGCACCAATTTGTCGAAGTCAAAAACGTGAGAATTGAAACAAAAAACGAAAAAGCGTACTTCTTTCATAGCTTCGTACTCGAGAAACAAGACGTCGTTTCTCCTCTTCCAAAATCCATCGGCGTGTTTCCAAAATGGTGCGTAGCAAACTTAACCCAATTATCATCATTTTGCAAAACAAACGCCATCCAAAATAATCGAATGGCAAATACAAATAAATCAGTTTTTTAAAAATGTCGACTTACGTTTGCCAGCGAGAAAAAGTTTGCAAAATCCCTCAAAGTCCCCGCGATATCCCTCGAGAAGTTTGCAATGATTGTAGTACGAGATGCAAGTGTCCTTGGCGTTTCTCGCGACGTAAATGATTTTCGGTTTTTTCTTACCGTTCCGTATCTCGCGGGGCAGTAAGTCGATCGGCAAGTGTGTCTTTATGAATCTCGGGCTGTGCAATTTCTCGACGTAGGCAACGCTGTTCTCGACAGACTCGGGAAATTCGAGACCGGGCGTGCGTGATACGATCGACGTGTAATCGAAGAGGGCCGAGTGCCTGAAACATTCGCAGCTGGATCACATCTGCCAAAGCGTTACGATAAAAATCGATCTAACCTAAAAATAATAATAAGAGAAGGGGGAAATATCAAAATTACTCTAGAAAGGGAAACCTATCGGAAAGCAAAACTTTGGCAGCTTCGAAATCCAGATCGTTGGCGATGCACCACACCATCTCTTGGACCCACGTGGTACCTTCGAAAGACACCCCAATATTATTTTTATAATAATAAAATAATTGTGGAACGAATAACAATTGCTTTGCGATTTGTATTTTCTGAATGTGGGACTCTCACCACTTTTTGGGAAGCTGCACACCCACACATCGTCATCGCGAACTTGAAAATTTTCAATGGCGTGGGCGAACTTAAGATAATATATTGGTAAACAAACGCCTTTTAGGTTAGTATAACCTGTCCGAAAATCGTTCGTAAAAGTTTCGTTCAACAAGCGATCCGCATCGTTCTCAAAGTTGCCACGCTCTCCGGGCATTTTTTGCGATGTTTTTTTTATTTTTTATTAATGAAGGACCTTGCTAGTAAAATGGCTACTTTCGGAAAGTTTGTATAAAAACGACTTCACCCGCTTCATTTAGAAATCCAAGTTTGTACGGTCGAGCGAGTGATGTTGTTTATATACCTACACGGAGTCCAAGACCAAAAGCCCTCACTATTGTAACGTGACCTTCAATTATGCGTATCGTAGGCGTGAACATGTAACTGGCGTTTCCCTTTTCTTAGCACGTTTTTATCGCGATAATTAGTGGTAGATGAGAGGAAACAAGGTTAATGCCAGTATTGTTGACAATGAGACAAAGGCTCTTTTTTCTTGGGTTAGAAGCTGTACAAAAACGTTACGAGCGACCGCAAGGACGTCGCGGTTATTTTCTTAAACTACGAATTTGTCGTTTCCGCGTTCGAACTGGCAGTGATTCAAAGGCGATAACGATGTTTTATATGATTATCGATCGAAACGTTTTTTATAAAAAGAGCAGTCCAGATGAATTATGATTATTGTATCAATTTTCGTACATCCCTGCTCGTCAATCCGCCATCTTTGTTTACCTCCTTTCAAGCATCTCGCTCTTATCACCGGTGTAGCCTACTCTGCCGGCTTACTGACTACACGGTGGCTCCGCCTCCCGTCGATTTCCGGCAACGTATCGCGCCAAGCAGGCTGCCCCCCCAACGCGATTCTCTCGCATCTTCGACATTAGAAAAACAGAGAGCGGTGCAGTGCGTTTCCGGTAGCCGTTCGTCCAAATGGCTGAGCCCGTCTCGTCGTTTTGCGAACGAGAGCGTTTCAAAGAGTGAAAGAGTCTTCCGACTCGGACGATAGTGTATTACGCGTCGCGAAAGGATATAAGCGAAGCGATTTTTAAATCATCGATGCGGGGGGGAGGGGTAAAAAATCACGTTGCGATGATCTATAAGGAAAATCCTAGACGTTCCGGCGTTCGTGATACTATCCTGTAGTTCTCCTCTTCGAGAGTGTGTGTGTGCGTGTGTGTGTGTGTGTATGTGCGCCTACCTCTTACGTAGAGCGCACTTGACGTTTCTGCTCTGCGTGTTTTTCTTTTATCGCTGATCCTTCGGAGGAGAGCTGATCTCACCGTCACTGGCGATGACGAATTGCCGATTTCTTGACAATTATGATGCCCCGATGATCGACGAGTAAAACGAGCACGCGACCAATCGGTAACGTCAAGTTCAACAATCGCGTCTATATTCCTTCTCTCGACATTTTTCTCTTATCTGAACGTGTTCAATCTTGTGGGCAACACCCTCCAGTTTTCCATGAAAAACTCACGCGCCTATTTTTGTTGTAACTTTTCTGCCAGACTCGCGCAGTTATGGAGGATAGCGTGAGCGTCAAGTCCATGGAATCCGTAGCGACGAGCGACGAGTACGAATTCGTGAGTGACAAGAGCACAGGCAAGAACCAGCAGAGCGCTCTGGAGCTTCCTAAACTCAAAATCGCCAACAATGGAAACCTGGAGGATTTGCAGAACGACTTGCGAGAGGTGAGACGATAAATCCTCAAAATTTAGTTCCCCAATGCATACTTATAAAATTCTAACCAAAGGTATTGACGGAGGACGCCAAGATGGAGAGCTCCGACATCAAAATAATGGGAGTATCGCACAATACCAAGAAAGTCGGGCAGAGCAAGTTTTACGAAGCGACTCCTTGCGTCGCCATGGAGAAACAGGACGTAATGAAGCCTGATGACTACAGCGACGATGGTTGGTTAATTTTCAGCTCCCACTGGAAACAAAAACAAGGTGGGATAGGAAATCCAAACATTGATTTGCCAGAAAGCTAAAAATTCTGAATTTTAATATTCCGAAATAATTAATAAAAATGTTTAATTAATTTAAATAATAAAAACTTAATATTACGAATTAATTTAAAATGTTAAAATTCCTTCTGGTCTATCGAAGTTCGGGTTTGCTACCCCGCCCTAGAATGACTATGTTTGGTGACTTCAATTGCACCGATTGTTCCCTTGATGATTACAGATGCACACATACCTAACGATTTGCAACAGGAGTGCACGATATTTAACGGCGTTACATATCTCGGCGCGACGATGGTCAGCGCTCCAAAGTCGGAGAGCGAGATTCAGAGAAACATGAGTATATTGAACGAGGAGCAGGGCATGACGATGGGCGTTAAAGTGTCCGTGTCGATACCGAGCAGTTCCCAAGGCTCTGTGGTGTATGTCGATATTTCTCTCCTTTCAAATACAAAATGTTTCCCCCGTTGCTGCAGCGATACTGATTCGTGCTCGTTTTTTTGCAGCCTCTACGACACGGCGACTCAACAAGCTCTCATGTACTACGAAGTGCAGAGAATTTTATTCTTCGCAAGAGGCGACAGCGGAGGAAGCTGTGCTGCGTGTTTCGGGTTCACATGGTCGCACGGGGAAACTCGTGAATCAGCGATACACCAATGCCACGTGTTTCGATGCGACATACCGGAAGCCGTAAGATTTTCAATTGTTTTTTCTTTACAAAAAAAAATAATGGCAACCCAATCGAACCCAAAAAACCCAAACATTGATAAGTCGATACGAAATCATAAATATAAGAATACTGATTATAGCTATAATATTTAAAATGACAAAAAATTACGAAAAGTAATAACGATCATTAATAACTTTTTCGAATTGTTAAATAATCAAAATTCAACGTACTTTGATGATAACGACGGGGATAAAAATGAGCATTATTGGTGCGCAGTTTGTTCCATTCATTGTTTTTCGTTCCCAGGTTGGTCAGGTATCGACGTGTTTTCTGAAGGCCTTCCAAAGGATCCCGCGTTCGATGACGAGTTCCTTGACGAGCAGTGATTTCAACGGTTTCAACTCTGGCACGGAGAAGATGAATTCGCGGGTGTTCATATTCGAGGTGACCCTGGAGATCAAGGAGGAGGACGGTAAAGGCAGCTTCAGTACGGTACCAAAGGACAAGAACTGTTTCAAGCTGCGTAGCAACGTACCGAAGCAGGTTTGCTTCAGTATACAACAGGTGTCGAACAAGGACGGTGGCAATACCCTCGAGGTCGAGAGGTGTTTCGGTGTCCTCGTCAGTCCCGGTAGAAACGTCAAGCACAGCGATATGCGACTCCTAGAAATGGTGAAAATCCAAAACGACCTGCAAACAATATATTTAATCTAAATTCCGGATTTCCATTTTTTTAACGGACCGTCTCTCGTTTTCTCTTTCGTGTAGCAAATAAGTCCAGGTCCGGTGCTCCAGGATAAGCAATGCTACAACATTTGCGGCCGTTGGGATCCGGCTGATCCGGCACTCGCGAATCTCAACATCGAGACACCCCGGGACTCCGAGACTTTCATGACCGTCGCTGTCGATCTCGTTATCCGAAGGATCCAAGAACCAGTCAGATTTCAAATCGAAACATCCGTCAAGGTTTATCCCCAGAACGAGAGATTTTGGTACTTCACGAGGAGAAATCTCATTCAACAATTTTATCTAAACTCCAAAGAGGCAAGTTTTCAAACCTGAAGAAACAGAAAAAAAAAGAATTCGGAGAATTATTTTGATCAAATAATAATAATAATAATAATAATAAAACGTTGATAAATTGGATGTTGCAGATTATATCGGGCGACGGTTCAGAGCTGCATTACGAGGTGCAGAGCATCGATACTTCCGGTGAGCTCGACAGAAATCGTTTGATTCTCGCCCTCAACCTGGCCTCCCTCATCAGGTCGCCCTCGCTCACGAGCATAGACACTCTCACGCCCAAAGAGGAAATCGACTCGGGTATTTTAACATTTTAACCTTCCAGTCGAAAAAACTTCCCAATTTGACAAACAAAAATACAAATAAAAACCCAAACGAGTTTTTTTTAACACTTATAAACCCAAACAAACCAAAACAAAAAATACAAAAAACTTAAAAGAGTTGTTATACATCGGAGATTCAATAATTTGTCTTTCTAGACGGTGATGAGCCGATGCTGAGCGGTACCGGCGAAGTTTCCAAGGATTGCTCCGCGGACGAGTTGGCTAGTTGGTCGGACGTCCTGGATACTTGGCAAGTCAACGAGCACCGTCCGAAATTGCTCGTCAAGTTGACGCGCCAAGGAATACCGGAAGCTCTTCGCGGCGAGGTCTGGCAGCGTCTCAGTAACTGCGACACCACCCAAGAGATGATGGACCGATACAAAACGCTAATTACGAAAGTTGGTGCTATCTCGCTGCGTATTATAACGGAGAGAGGGTGAAGAAAATTGGCGGTTCTCCATTTGGCTCGTTATCACCATTTATGATTTTTCAATTCCAACAGGAAAGCAGCTGCGAGAGCGTTATTCTTCGAGACATAAATCGCACATTTCCGGCCCATGATTTTTTCAAGGAAACCGGTGGTCTCGGTCAGGACTCTCTCTACAGGATAAGCAAGGCTTACGCCGTTTACGACGAAGAAGTCGGCTATTGCCAGGGTCTGAGTTTTCTAGTCGCGAGTCTCCTCCTGCACGTAAGAGATCAGAAAATGAGATTGAACGAAAATTCACTTTCACCTGTGTTCAGCACATTTCCGGTTCTTTTCAAAATCTTCATTTACTTCCGGTAGTTTTCATTTTTCGTTTATTTTTTTTCAGATGCCAGAGGAGCAAACGTTTTGCGTCTTGGTGAAGCTGATGTACGATTACGGTTTGCGCGACCTTTACAAGGATCGCTTTGACAATCTCCACATGAGATTTTATCAGCTGAACCGATTGATGGAGGAACAGTTACCGGAGCTTTACAAGCATTTCTGCGAGCGTGGAGTGGAGACTCATATGTTCGCGGCGCAATGGTTTCTGACTCTCTTCACCGCGCGTTTTCCACTTTACCTCGTATTTCACATACTCGACGTATTTCTCCTTCAAGGATTGGACACGTTGTTTCAAGTGGCTCTAGCATTGCTGATGGTAATAAAAAAAAAACAAAAAAAAACCGTCACCATGGACACATCCGATACTTTTGAGCTTTGAAATAAACGATGTAAATGATTTTTCAGCTTTGCAAGAAGGAACTTCTTCAACTCGACTTCGAGAGCATCCTCAAATACTTTCGGGTTTACCTGCCGAAACGATGTCGCAACGAGGAAGTCTCCCGTTACGTGATGAAACTCGCGTGCTCGGTTACACTAAAGAAGTTGAAGAAATACGAGGCTGAGTTCGTCGCGTTCAAAGGTAACTTCATCTTCTACGTTTGATCCGTGACAAAGGAGGGAGATTAAGGAACAAAAAACGTGTGCCGTCCTGCGTCCTGAAAATGATCGATAAATGAACAAAAAAAAATCAGAGAGAGTCAAAAATATGGAAAAAGAAAATGTGCGAGAGAAAGAGATACCGGTTACGAATGACGATTGTGAAAATTCTCAATCCCGAACACATTAACTATCAAATATGCAATCTTTCGTTACGATTTTGTATTTTGTTTTTTTTTTATTTCTTCTATTTTTGGTTTATTTATTTATTCATTTTTTTGTCAATTTTGGGAATGGCTCCTCGAATGTTGTTCGTCCTGTGCAACCTGTGCTATAAGTATGTTCGTCTGTCTCACGCTACTTTCCTCTGTGTATTATTAGTGCCGTAGAACGTAGTGTAGTTTTTGCCCGTACGAAAATGTTCTGTAGAAAAAGAGTGAAAAAGTTTGAAATGATTTTTTTCGCGTCGCGAATTAAACGAGGATTCATAAATTATAATTCTTTTTCTCAGGTTAAAGTGCATAATGATAATTTTGATACGTGGCAGAGTTTAACAGAAAAAACCAAAAATAAAAATAGAAAATCAGACAATCATGAACGATAGTGCTTGCGCGGAGAGTGCATGATACCAAACAAATAAATCACTCTAGTCCCTCGTTGTATCGCTCTCTTTGAAAAAGAGACGAGTTTCATGTAAGAAAGATTTTCTTAAAAAAAAAAACGCTTCGAGAAAAATCTTGTGAATTAAAAATATCCTTTTTCGAATAGAAATATTATTTCTATTTAAATTTAAAGAAATATTATTTCTATTGAAAATATCAATTTTTCTTTATTTACTTAAGAGAAAGAAAGAAAAATTTGTTGCATAAAGGAATATTTATTGTATCGCGAATAAAGTATAGGAGCAAAAAAAATGACATTTTGCATAGCGGCGAGAAAAAACGAGGGCTCTTTCTTTTACGACACGTTAATTTTTTAAAATTTTTCTTTGGAATAATAATACTCGGTATAATAATGCTGTTTGTAAATTATCGCGCCTCTTGTTTGTCCGTGAAAAAAAACGAAGAGAGGATGAATGGAGCGAGATTACTGGAAAGATATTTTTAAAAAAAGTAACAATAAAAAAAAACATGGTCGACACGCACAGTCTCTTTAGTTATTCTCGAACACCCCCTTAAATTCCCAATGTTCGGTCCTTTAACAATGTCAACCGTCATTCAAGCCTTTGCTAAACGCTTCGGTATAATTAACCTCGTCCATCGGACACGCACGCAATCCGCTTTCATTCCTAAACGCATTTGCAGCTTCGGTATCAGAAAAATCTTTCGCACTAACTGGAATCGTTCATTCGCAAAAAAAAAAGACAACACATATAACTGTGAATCCCCGTTTAAAAAAATCGTAACGCTACTCGTATCAGGGAAACGCGACGAAAATACGTTTTTCCTGTTCAATTATCTACGATAATGAAGGCTGAGTCAAATGAGCTTTTTTGCTGCTTGAATTTTCATTTGAGTTTTATTTTTCCTGCTAAAATAAATCGAAATTTTTCTTCATTTAGTACAAGTAAAATTTTTAAATAAATTAATCAATATTTTGTAATAAATAAATAAATAAAAAATCATACAAGATAATGCAGAACGAATTTTCGTTTGGGTTTGTTTCTGTCTAATAAATATAAATGGCCAAAAGGAGAAAGAGATTAATAAATAAATTAAAAAGTTCCAAAATGGAAAATACTTTGCAAATTTCTCTAAAAAATTCTGAAAATTAATTATCTGTTAATTTGTCGATTGTTCGTTATAATCTAATAATTTTCATGTTCCAAAGAACTTTCATTAGGCACTTTTTGGTTTTCGCCATCGGAACGAAGTTTTTGGAAGGCGCTAGAAAAAATAATAAAAAGTCGAAGGCTGAAAAACGAAAAGGTGAAAAGTGCGAAAGAGAGCAGGGTGTTCAAACGCGAGGGTAAAACTAAAGAAAAAAATGTAACGCACACAAGCTTGACAGGCGATAAGTCAATTCGACGTGGGCTGGAATATATCGGCCACGAGTACAGTAATCGACGAATTGACCGGTGTTGTAGGAAGCCTCGTTAAGAGAGCGCGGGTGAACCGATAAGACGAAGCATAGTTCAACTGCGGACAGGGGGATCGCACCTTCAGTTATGTTTCTGAATTACGTTCGGAGCGTGGTTCGTCGTTGGTTCGGAAGATTATCGAGGCGTAATCGTAACGCGCCAGCTGGGAAGAGTTGCTTTTACTTTTGTTCCGCTGCAAACAGAATTTACATCGGTAATAAATGAACGATTATTTTCGTCTCAATTATCGTTGAAAAAAGAGAATCGAATTTCCGAACGAAAAAGAAAAAAACGGCCGTTTGTTTGGGTTTGCTTGGTCGTCGAAGAGAAAAGAATATCCGAACGAATGAAAAAAATACACGTCCGTTTGGGTTTGTTCGTGTTTATACGCGTTTGTGATATTTGTTTGGGTTTGTTTGGGTCATTGGAGAAGAGAAGCTAATTTGCTTGGGTTTGGTTGAGCTCGCTTCATTAATCGTGGAATTGTCATGACGATAAGGTGGGAGTGACAATTTTTATCAGATCCATATGGATTTCACGTGAGAAGTATTCGAGCAGCTTGTGTAGATAGGAACGAAAAATGTGTCTGTTCAACGTTCTGTGAACTAGAGCCTTTCCTCCTCTCTCTTTCTCTCTCTCTCTCTCTCTTTTGGTCTCTCTCACTACCTCTTTCTCTATCTCTCTTGCGGACTGTGCGTGTCGCTGAAAATGGTCACCACGTTTGAGTTTCGCAAGCGATGCTGATTTGTAAAAGTAACGCGGCAGAGGGTGGGCAAAAGTTGTATCTCGTCGATGTGTGCCCGCCTTTCCGTCGATTAGTTGCTCCACGCTCTCGACTGGTCACGCTGATTTGTGAGAATGAGCCACATTGCCAGGGCAGCGATTCAAAGTGAGAGACCTGCCAAAAACAAAACGTAGCACTCCGCACGTATTTTTTTTTTTTCGACACACGCTTTCTTATTTTCGTCTTCTTTATCGTCGTTTCATTCATGATTCCCAAAAGTGCAGGATTTTCGAATTCCTATTAATTCTCGATTGGGTTTGTTTGGGTTAAGAAAAATTGCACGTATTTGTCTTCGATGTAAACGTCCGTCTTCTTTATCGTTGTTTCACTCGTTATAATTTCTAGTATTGAAAAACGACGAAATTTACCTGCAAGAAAGAAAACAAAAAAATATAATTAATATTATAATAAATATTATAATTATTATGTAATATTATATGATAAATAATAATAATATAATATAATCGCCTCGCTTTGAAAAGAATTTTTATCGTTTTGGATAAAAAAAATGTGTTTTCATACGTTTGTTTGTTTTTGGTCGCACAGAGGCCCAGGAGAACGCTGACGAGTACAGCAACGAGGTTGAACAGCTGCGCGGCGTGATAGCGAGGAACGAGGAGGAGAAGCAGAGGCTCGAGGCCGAGCTCATACAGGTGAAGGAGATGCTGCAGCGCGAGGTAGCCCGAGCCGACACCGAGAGCAGAAGAAGCGTCGTCATCATCACCGAATACAAACAAGTGAATTTTCCCAAAATCATTTATTAGATATAATTGGAAAAGAAAATCGAAAATCCAAACAAACTCGTTTCAGATATGTCAACGACTGGAAGATGATTACAACTCGGCCAAATCGATGCTGAACGATTTGCGCGTAAGTGAAACAAATTCTTTTTCGATTTTTCCCCAATTTTTGTAGACTCGTGTTTTTTCTTCTCAATTATTCTTGTTGAATAACTCAGCTATTAAATTTGTTTGTATTGAAAACAACGAGCACCGTTATTGTATTTAATAATTACGATATTACCCTTTTATGACGCAGGTCAAAGTCTCGAAGTGTGAAAAATGCAGAGTTGTCCTCGATGCTTCCAACGTACTCTCAGACACTTCGAACGCACTGGAAAATCGTACCGACCCTATGTTGCACAGAGCGCAGGAGAGGGTACGAGAATTGGAGCTTGAGCTGGCCCAAACAAAGCTTGCTCATGTAGAAGCCGAGTGTAGGAATCAGGTGAGGAAAAATCAAATCCTCGGCATTCCCATTCAGCTTTTTTTTCCAAACCAAAAGGAAATTGAACATCATAAAATAAAATATATAAATAATAATATAAAAATAATAATAATAATAATAATAATATAAAAACCCAAACAAATTTTTGGACACAAAATCAAGAATAAAAATGGATAGATTGTCCATTTCTTTCGATGAAGATCCAATGATCGATGTAATTAAAAAAAAAACCTTCAAAATTTGCAGGATCTGACGCATCAGCTCCACGCGACCGCCTCGGAGCTCCAGGTAGCTCGAAACAGTTGGCCCTGGTTGAGCAAGACCCTCTCGAGTATAAAAGAGGCGGCGAATAAGAGGGAGTCTTCGATGAACCCTGCGAGTGTATTGAGACGCGAGAGCGCGCCTGCGAGTGGCGAGATGCGTCACGCCTTGCACTCACAGAGCCGAGACAATCTCCGGGAGATCGTCTGATGACCCGGAATAGTCGTTCGCCTCTAGTATAACCTAGCCGATTCTACGACTCGGGAGAAGCGGAAGAAATCGGGATGAAGCGTGAGTCAATAAGAAAAAATAAGAATTATTGGGTTGGCAAGAAAGTAATTTCGGTTTTCACCAGTACGTCTACATTGCACTCTTACTTCTGTTTTCTTTATCGTTGTTTCATTAATAATTCGTAAAAGTGCAACATTTGCAAATTCCTATAAATCCTCGTTTGTGTTTATTTGGGTTACGACAAATCGCACGTATTTGCCTTCTCTATCGTCGTTTCCTGTCGATCCTCGGTTGAGTATTGGTGATTCCTAAACGAGGTATGACAGGTATTGATAGGATAGGATAGGAAATAGTACTTGAGTTAATTACTTTTTTGCCAGCCCCATAGAAGAGGGATCGAAAAGGTGGAAACGACCACGATCGGAGAGGCGCGTGGTCCCCATCCTTTTTTCTTCTCTCTCTCCATTGGCAAAGCTGACGAAAAAAACAAAACCAGAAGATATATATCACGGTATTGAATTTGGATTCGCGCACGGGAGCACCGAGCACCGTAGCACGATTATTTTGTCCCGGAAATTCTATAAATTACACAATTACGATAAAAGAGAGAATGAGAGTGTGTGTGGGTGTGTGTGTGTGTGTGTGTGAAAGAGAAAAAGAAAGAGAGAGAGAGAGAGAGATATACCGCCGCTCCCAAAACGACACTGAGTTACTGATATTATTATCATTATTATTATTATTATCATTGTACAGGGTGTCCGATTCCGAGTGACACGAGCCTCTCGGGACGCGACACCACGTACATTCGGAAGACAATTAATAATTAAGGAACTTTGTTACGTTTTACAAGTATATTCGTTTTAATTGAGTCCGATAAATTTGTTGGACGGACGACGCGCATGCCATCATTTGTTTCATCGACTATTATGATTATTATTTTTTATTATTATTATTATCATCTTTCTCATGATTATTTTCGTTATAATTACGCGAGGAATCAGCCGCGAGGTTTTCCACTCTCGTTATCGTCTCCAGCGCGGTTTATTTTATTTTTTTTTTTGTTACTTCGAATAACTAAATTATTTTCCCAACTTGAACGCATCTCTTAAGACGCTGAAAATTTTTTGCGAGCCGACGAGAGTATCCGAAGATCCCCTCTCGCTGCCATAGTAACTCGTTGATCGCCCGTGGTGAACAGTTTCCGGCCCGAGTAGTAAGAGACAGGAAGAACGGGGAAAAAAATGAAAAGAAAAGACACGCAGGATATGCGCGACATTAGAGGATAGTATTTTAAGTGTATATGCTGTGTTTTGTATGAAACTAGTCTAAGAATCGCGACGAGAGAGAGAGAGAGAGAGAGAGAGTGCCGATAACGCGATTTTTGCATGGCGAGTGTTGTGAATATTGGAAATGGACTTTGCGGCACTATCCACGAATGTTCATTTTATCTCCTCCGATTCTATTGTTTTTCTTTCGAAAATTTAAAAAATCCCGAAAAAAAGAAACATTCCATGAAATTCCAAACGTCTGGCGATCTTTCAATTCCCGTATGAAATGACTGGGCTGGTGATAAACGGGTTCGAGTTTCAATTGGAACACAGGAATGAAAAAAATTAATATTCAGTGCTTTCGGATTGAAATTCGAGAGGCGTTTTCGCTTCCCTTAATTTTCATTACCCTCCTGCTAAGCTGAAGAGAGTCCCGATTGAAATTTCGTGCAGGGGACGAAACGAAGGAAGGTGCACGATAGAGAGAAGAGCACGCCACCATGACTACATTTCCTAGCGTGTAAAGTTCCATTCGACGATTCCATACTGTAAAAAAAAAAAAAAGAAGTAACAGACGTCAAAGACGGGAAAATAAATTGAGAAATAAAAAAAAGTCAATTCCGAATATTATTTGGAAAATTTCTACCTAGTTCTCAAGAAATTTTCTCTGTAATCGCCAGCGACACGAGAAACTTAGATTTCACTGCAGCGCGCTTACAGTTTGTCCCTCGTATAACTCTCATCAACATCGGGCGTATAATTTCGTCACGATGTATAATTGTTTTCTTCCTTTAATCTGGCCGAGTAGAATCAATCCAACGCGACTACCATGAAATTCACAAATCCAATTACATTTTTTTAAAATTAAAAAAAACTTGTTCAATTTCCAAACTCAGAATTGAGAGCCTCGTTCAATGTAAATAAACGGAGGTGGAGACGAAAAAACGTCTGCGCTTGTTAGGCGGTCGATTCGGTGCGGGCTATCTCGCAGATGCGAATACCCCTCCAGTCCCCTACTTCCCCTGTGCGTCCTTCCTCGAACAATAGTTCGTCAGTTTGTGTCGAACGCATTCATTCCACCCATTATCCGAATAAGAACGATAAGAGTTAAAATAAATAAACAAAGAGGGAGAGAGAGAGAGAAAGAGAGAACAGTAAAAAAAACAGCGAGATGTATGTAAATACGTATGGTGGAAAAATATAACGATAGCGTATCCATTCACTGGTTAACTAATAATCACTTTTATTATTATTACTATTCTTATTATTATTATCATCGTTAATCGTATTCACCATATACTTCATATGTATATAACTATATATATATTTATATATATATATATACACACACATATGAGATATGTCGCACTCGGAGTTTATGATATGCGGTATCAGTCTTCAATATCATTTTTCCAAGCCTCTCGTACATCGATTATTTACGATAAACAGTCAAAAAAAATAAGAATCGAAGAAAATAAACGGGAAAGTAAAAACTAATCATTGGTGTAATCCGAAACCGCGCGATCGCCCTATCGATGCAGAGAGGTAAAGAGGAGAGAGAGAGGAAACGTACAGGTGAAACGAAAGGTGAATTAGAAATTGAATAAAGGAAATAAAAAAATATACTTTAGACACGCGCACACAATACCCGACAAACGTAACGCAATCGTAGACTCTCGAAAAAAGTAACTTATGGCCAAGACCTTTTTTTTATCCCGTTTCATTCCTCTCTGGAAAAGGATCGAGCGTTTCTTTGATAGAAGTATTATTTTAATTAGCGTTAAATAGTTGTCAACTCCGAAGATACGAAAATTTTTATGAAAAAAAAGTTTGCTGTTCTTCCTTTCAATGCGGAAATAATGCGGTAATTTGAGAAAATGTTCAAGCTGATTTTTGATTAACGGTATTTGAATGGCAAAATAAGAGATGTTAAGCGATCATCGAAACGCTGGAGCCTCCTTGAGACAATGAGAACGGATGATTGAAGAATTACGGCCTAATCGTAAGAAAATATATAATAATGTTTTTTTGTTCAGTTCTCGTTCTTATTCGTGGTCGCACCACCGCGTGTGCGTCTATCACTTGTGTCTGCTGTTTCCCTTCCTCGCGTTCTGTTTTCTCCGTTCCTCTTTCGAAGAGGCGGGCAGTCCACGCGGTTTATCGCAGCTTGTACTGTCCTCGTTCCATCCCATTTTTTGTTCTTAAGAAGAAGTATTTTAAGAGTAAACTGGAAGAGAAGGTAAGAGGTTTCGATCAGTCGATTGGTTTTGATCGTACGAGAAGTTTCGGAATAATAACTCGTCTGTATTCAGTTGTGTTCAGAAAGGTAATTACCGCGTTTTGGGTTGCTCTGATTAACGTTGATATTCGCTCATATTCCAATCGGTGTTGTCTTCGCCCTCGACATTTCCATGTTCATCCTCGCCATCGACGTTGCCATCAGCGATGTCATCATCATCACCATCTTCATCGTCATTATCATCATCATCATCATCTTCTTCATCATCATCATCATCATCATCATCGTCGTCGTTATCATCGTCGTCATCATCATCATCATCATCATCATTGTCATCATCGTCGTAGTCATCTTCGTCATAGTCCTCGTCATTATCCGAAGAAGTGTTATCATAGCCTTCATCATAATTGGGTTCAACGATTCCAGGCTGTCGACCGGGGACATTAGCATTCAAGCGAACGTCCAATAGATTGTTTCCATCGACAAGCTGGGGCGGCCGTGGATGTCCTCGTTCGAGGATTCTCAACAGCCATAGAGGAAAGTCATTCTCAAGTACGTATATATCGTTCTCGTTTTCGAGATCGTTTTCCAATACATCGATGAGAGGTTGGAGATCCTCGGGATCGTACTGATCAGCCGCGACGTTGTTGCCTTCGTCGTCGCGATTGTTATTCGCCAAATCGCCGTTCTGGACTTCGTCAACGTGAACGACAGGTTCGAGAAAAACTTGGGGCACTTCGGCAACGCTGGGCGATTCCGAGTCCGATATTTTGTCCTGAGCGATGCTCGAGAGATCGAACTCCGGAGTGGTGTCTTGGATCGACGAGGTATTCGGATATCCCGAATCGATTATCTCGGGTGACCAACTCCCGGGTGGAGTTTCCGGCGAGGTAGCAACGACTTCCGCTTTATCTCCGTTCGATCGTGAATCTTTGTTGTCCTTGACGATAGCAACTCGCAGGGACGATTCTTCGTCTCGAATGACGTCACTCGTAGCATTCCTCATGGCTTCCGGGCCATTTCTCGAAAGTTCGAAATCGTTGGATGTGTTCGGTGTTTCCTGATTGCGCGTTATCGTTCGCGAGTCGTCACTTGGGTTCCGCAGACGGAGACTCGCAGGCGTTTTTAACGCTGCGTTGCGGGGGGTCTCTTCGTTATTCAGGACGACGACGTCGTTACCCGGTATCGTCGCGTCGTATGTTTCACATCCGGCTGGACCCAGTTTCTCATTGTCTTCCGGTCGATGCGTAACGATGCAGGCATTCGTGGTCCTCGAAGCGTCCGAGGCAAGTGGCTCGACAAATGGTTCTCGAAGCACCAGGGGAACTCGCGGTGAGCTGGAGGATCTCGGTTCCTCGAGGGGTCCAATACCCGCCAATAACCTCCGTCCCAGATCCGGCAATTCTCTGTCGCGTTTTTTCTCATCTTCGAAGGAACGCTGCAATTCCGTGCAGTCGAAGCTCGAATTCGTGATGTCACGTGGACACGCGTCGGTTTCATCGTTGCGCGAAGATTCGAGGAAGATACTGCAGAGACTCCCGAGTTCACCGGTTTCGTGGCTGTTCCTATCCAACCTGGTGATTCTCGAGGTTGGTCGTTCCGAGGTATTACCGGCGAGCGACGAATTTTCGTCCGGGTCGGACACAATAGTGGAGGCGATTTCGGCGTTGACGATTTCCATACATTTGAGATCGTCGATATCGATGCTCCTGGTCCAATTAGTGGCATATTCCACAAGTGGCACTCGAAAGTTACTAGCAAGTTCGTCGACCGAGATTTCGTCCGAAATCTCGGCGTGCACGATCGCATCGTACTCGTTGTCCCAGTTATCGTCGTCATAAGCGCTTTCGATGTTCGATTCCTGCCAACCTTCGTATGTGTTCTCGAAGTGAACACTTTGATCCATAAAAGAGTCGTCGATGACATCGACCTCGGTATCGTAGTCGGAAAAGGTAGATAGTTCGGGGCATTGAACCATCGGTCCCTCTTCACGATCAATAATCGTCCAATTTCCGTTCACCAAAATTTCCCTCAACCCTTCCATGGTCACGCAGAAATTTGCGAGATTTAGCATGAGGCTTGCGAGCGGATATTCCACCGAGCCCTCGGGATTGTTGTTCGCGTATTGACGTATGTGATAGGAAACCTCGTCGAGGATCTTCTCCTCGTCCGATCGATTGTCCACACGATAAGGATACTCCTGGCTCGTAACGATCTTCAGCAAACCTTCCTGCGCGTAGATGTGAGTTGGTGGTGAATCGCGAACTCGCCGAAAAATTGCCATTTGCGAACAACATCCATATTTCTCAGTGCCTAAAGGTCCTGGGCAAACACCCTCCAACGTCACCTCGTAATCCGGGTACCTTGACACGATGTTACTCGACCTGTCGTACAATCATGTCCACCCAAGACGTTATCTCTCCGCAGTTGCACTTACGATTAAGCTGTGCTGTTTATTTTTCATTAAAAACTCGGTACTCACCAGTCTGCGAACTGCTGGCGTGTCCATTCGAATTTGTGATCCCAGTGTCTAAACTGGGTCTTCATGTTCGGAAACAAGACATTGAAATCGGCATTGGGTGTTGTTACGACAGCCACTAGGGGCTTGATAAATCCAAACACATTGTAGGGAAACTCCATCAGTGTTTCGGGGTACAGATGCTCGATTCTGCAACATTACGAATGTTGAATTATCGTTACTATTCAGTAACTTTCCTCAAAGGTATCTACAGTTTCTGAACAAGTTTTTCTGGAAGGACAAAATGCGACTAACAATTCAATGGCCACAACAGCATCGCTGTTGGCCAGGACCTTGTCGCGATCAGTGACACTGCCTTCGTAAACGTGAATCGTTAGAGGATGTTGCCTGTTTCTGAGGTAGTCGGCGTTCAACGGTATTGCCTTTTCCTTGTGAGATTCCAAAGTATCTCTGTCGACGTCGACGCACACAATTTCTTCTATGCCAGGTGTATTCTTCAGATGAGCAACGAAGCTAAGTTCCGAACAGCCAAAGTCCACCACCTGCCGGGTCGAACGTGTTCGTGTTGGACAACAAGGAAAATGAATATAGGGGTCGATGCGCCCCTGACTGGCAATCGGTGTGCCTGCAACAATTTCCTTGACTACTTTACGTCCACTCATCTTTTGGATATTTTACGCAACATTTTTAAACACGATATACTATTTATATAATTCGTTTCCCGCGTTGAAAATCTTTTTCGGGATTGTTTGGATTACCAACTAAGAAGTTCTCGATGAAAAAACGGCGGGTTAACCTTTTTAATTTTTCCGCGATAGCGAGGTTCCGTCAGCACTTCGATAACGGAAATATATCGTTGTATGTAAGCCGGAGGTGAGAATATAAGTGGCTTTGGAGGAGCCTCGTCGTCGAAAAGATCATCGAACGGATCATAATATTTGTTGGCTTGGTTCTTCGCAACTTCGACGATAACCGGCGCTTTGTGTGAAGTCTCGGTGATGGTCTTACTCTCGATCCCGTCGCTGAGCTTCGAGCATCGATATTTCTCGTAGACCATTTTACCGATGAGATAAATTACGTGAAAGAACACGATCATCATGTTTGCATCGCAGATTTCAGTGACGATTCGATTCTTTCGTTGCAACGCGAAGTTTCACACCCCGGCGACGAACGTTTGTTCATGTCGTGCGACGGCGGCCATATTGTTTTTATTCGGTGCCGTGGCGCGCGCGGGCGGGGGTCCTCGCTCGTTGGCCACCTCTTCAATTTGAACGAGCCAATCATACGACAGTAGCATCTGGACAACTCTACAGTTGCCCGTTGCGGTGGTTGCTCTTTTTGTCTCCCGGTTTCTTTGGTCTTGTCGGTGTCGTATTTAACAGTGAGTATTCTGAAATAATCCAACAATTGTGTGAAGATAAGCGTTGTCTTTTTCCATTACACACATCGATAAAGTTTCTAAGAATCCTACAGAGGACTTTGAGAGTCTCTTAAAGTACTCTGTGCGAGTCCGCAATGGCGGCTCCATGAAACGGACGTCTGGCAGTTTTCATACTGGCGGTCCCACGGAAGACTTCAAGTCCCACAGAGGATGTCCTTAGTGGACTGTTCCGCTAAGGACATCTCCCGGCACGACTGAGAGGCCCGTGGCATCAATATCTTTCGATTGCGTTGTGAATTTGAGCATTGGGAATCTTGAACGATACCAGGAGCACGCGCGAGCGAAGGAGGTCGTTCAATCGTGGCAAAAAAGCCAACCAGCGACATCTCGCGTCACGGGGAAGGGCCTCGTATCAGAGATATTTAGCAGGTAACTTACCTTATGAACACGATTGGCAAGAGAGTTCCCGTAGCACGAGAGAGATGGCAGCTCGCCGCGTTGTACAATTTGTTCAGTGTCGTCGCGACTTTCTCGCACGCGGTTTGATTGTGAAACGAATTTAACATTTTTAAGATTAGTTTTCGATCGTAGATATTTCAAGTAAGAAATTTTTCAAAAATAAAAAGTTAAATATCAAGCGATGAGATAGACAAAGCCGTTTCTTATCGTATCGTCGGATGCCCAGACGGGAGATCGATTACGTTCTCGATTAAAAGGTACGAAATTTTCAATAAAGGAAGCCATTTTTCTTTTTCGATATACGCGCAACACGCATGCGCGCGTTCAAGTATTAACGTTCGTTATATAAATATACGCGCGCACGAGTGAGTACGCTATAATTTATTTGACGATTCAATAATATTAAAAATAATAGGCTTATAACCTACGCGATGTCGATAGCGCGCGTTCTACATGGAGTTTTTGCTAATCGAAGCAACGGCATTTACACGCGCACGCGCGATTTGCGATACAGGTGTGTCGCAGTGAAATTTCCATTCTTCATCAAAGTAGAAAAAAATAAGTCGTCCGCCATTGCCGAAACGGTTGATCGATGTTTTTCACCGGCCAACGTGAAATGAAAACAAAAAACTGGTTTCCCTGGCAGCCAATTTATCACGCGATTGGAACATCTTTCCAATCAATATCTATCGAGAGCGAAAAAAAAAGTTCGCTCGTTCTCACCAATTGACACGTGCCAAATACAACCTCTTTCGAATAGAGTCGAGTACGCGGAGAGAAAAAAATCCGAAATTTCATTACGACGCATCTATTATGTTCATTTATATATATATGTATATATATATATATATGTATATCCGTCTCTTTCTCATATAAATTATAGGTATCATTGACTTTCGCGCTCGTAAAGATCTAGCTTTAAATTATTATCGCAATATGTTTATATTTGTATATATATGTGTGTGTGTGTGTATATATATATATATATATATATATATATATCTATATTCGCAGTAAACCTCTCAATTGAAATTTTCGATTCGAACGGAACCAACCTCGCTCTCGATACACGCCATCTTTTCTTCTTCTTTCTCGTGATTTGTTTTTGTTTCGTTGCGCTCTTGAAAGAGGCTCGATACAATTACGCATTTATACATTATCGTTATTATTATTATTATTATTATGCAAGGAGATCGCTTATAACGGCCGCTCGTAGCTACGGCCCTCAGGAACATCAAAATTCATATTTGACATAATCGTTCGCGATGAAAAAATAATCGCTCGTTACGCGTCAATGATATATATTTTTCCCCCCCCCCCCCCCCAACCCTCGATCCGCGCATAGCAGTCGAAAAAATGTCGCGGGTAAAACTTTCGATTTTCGCACGCTTTTAAATCCCCCCCAATTAATTCCTAATATACGTGTATATAGCTTGTGTATTTACATAAGACGAATCGCAAAATTAGTCCCTCGTGTAAATTTCACTCTTGGCTTGTTTCGTCATTTTATATTTTCTTCATTTTTTTTCTCGTACCCTCATTGGTCAGATTGTCATTGTAGCTTCTTCATTATTTTTGTTTATCTTCGAATCCTCGTCCTCTCTAGGGAAAGTGTTCTTTTTTTGTTTCCCCCTTGCCTTCTACGATTTAGTAACTTTCTGGTTGGTTTTTTGTTTCGCCTCGACGAGTGTATGATTTCACTCATTAATTTGTGGGATTTCGTTGCCAATGAGGCTTTTGTGTCGCTGAGGGGGGATTTCGAGGATCGTTTTACGTGAGAGCTTATTAGGAATGAAACTTTTTAAAGTTTCCAGGCTCGCGTGCCTTTCTCTCTCTCTACTCCTTCCGTGTCCTTTTTTTCGAAAAGTGAAAACTCGTCGCAGTTTCTTTCTCCCACGATTGAAGTCAACCGTTGATTGAGTTACATACGCGTTTTTAATATATCGCGATTGCGGATAAATATCACAAGTGCGGCAGACGCCAAAAGAGTGTATGTGTGTGTGTGTGTGTGTGTGTGCAATCGAAGAGAAATCTCAAGTACAAGATAATCCGAATTCCAGAAGCATCGTAAATCGATTATCAAAGGAAAAACGTAAGAAAAAAAAAGAATCTCAACCAATTAATCACGAGATTGGCAAAAAGGGCTGAAATTTTTCCACCCGTTAAAAAACCAAGCCAAAAATAAAAAACAAAAACCAGTCAATGAGGGATTTTCGAGGCAGTGTGTGAAAGAAAAAAAAAACAAATAAAGAAAAGAATGAAAACAACTCCCTCGCTTCATCGTTCGATTCATCATCGACTGAATATTCTTCGCGATTCGCTCGCGTAAGTTTTCGTTTCTTTTTTCTTTGTACCTCGAACGAAAAAAATCATAATTCGTTTCAGTAGGGATTACGGAGGTATCGAGATTGTCCCGCAACTCGTTTCCGATAAAAAGGGAAAGAAAAAACGTCACCAAAAGCTTATACAGCTTCGCGAAGTTAAGAGCCCCAGGCTTCAAAATAAGAAAAAGGGAAGGTAGAAAAGTCAAAGACGAGAAGACGATGGAAGAAGAAAAAAGCTTGGAATCGGCGCGTATGTGTGTGTGTGTTTTTTGTTCTATTTCAAGGATTCTCTGATACGGGCAAGGATATTTCAGGCGTACGATTGATCAAGAGAGATGGCAATTTTGTTGCCCTTTTCGACCCAATTTCTGAGTCTTCCGCGTAGCTCTTCGAGGCTCTTGGACTTGGCCTTGTTGATTCTCTTGTACTTGACGTCTTTTGGTTTGGTGACGGATCTGTGATTGCTCATAACCCTGTTGTACGTGACTTGAGCGTGTTGTCCCTCGTCGCGTGGCCTATCAGCGTTCGTCGATTGTTGCTGCTGATACAGCGATGATTCCGAATCCGCCTCCTGAGCTAATCTCTCAAAACTCCCGTACAAATCTTGAAGTCTACCCTTCGTGGAGGTACCGATGAATTTTCCGCTACCGCTCGCGGATCCCAACATTCTCGATCTTCGTTTTTCACTCAAGCTCATTTCCGTAGACTCCTGTGTATCTTGATTGTTCGTCTCGCTGTCCGCGTCCTCCTCGACCGAATAAACCGTCTCGAGGATCTCGGGCCTTCGTAGATAACCGTTGCTCCGTCTCATCGACGAGTATTTGCTCGATGGCTCGACCGCGTCCGAGACCGATCTTATCACGGTCACGTCCGTTATGTTTGAACGAAATCTGCGAATACAAGAAGGGGGGCAGGTGTAAGGTGAGAAGAGAGATCATCATGATGACGACGATGATTTATTTACTTACAAAAACGTGTTTTAAGGTGTTTTTTACGATTTTTTCATAGAAATTTTGGGTTTTCGGGGAAATGAATGGTATATTCGTATTCAGGGGATCAAATTACATGTTAATGGACCGATAAAAAAAATATTAAAAATCAAAAATTTTTTTCCATTTTTGGGCGAAATACATTTTTTCACTGAATCGTCGATAACTTTTTTCCCTTTGGGATTTGGCACTCCACTCTGGGCTCAATCTCTTCGTTATGATTTTCTCTTCAAATTCTTTTTTTAATCATTGAAATCCGATGATTTTTCGATTTTTGGCAGAATTTCAAAGTCGGACCATCGATTTTTGCAAATTTTTCCATACATACCCCTTTGCG
>JAPYZI010002057.1:0-26414 GCA_030523105.1 Ophioninae sp. A BG-2022a | reverse complement strand
CCTTTCTTTTTGAACAAAAAAAAGTCACCTTTCTTTTTGAACAAAAAAAGTCACCTTTCTTTTTGAACAAAAAAGTCACCTTTCTTTTTGAACAAAAAAGTCACCTTTCTTTTTGAACAGAAAAAGTCACCTTTCTTTTTGAACAAAAAAAGTCACCTTTCTTTTTGAACAAACCTCGTATATATATATATATATATCATCGTAACGTATAAATTCCATAGAATATATAGACGCTATAAAGATTTTAATCGACGAGGGATCACATGTGTTTCATCAACTGCCTGCTCGACAAAAACATAGGACAACGTAGTTTTAACGGACTAGAATCAATGTAGCTCTTTTTTTTTCATTTTTTTTCTTCCTTTTTCCTTCATCCCCCAACCCCCCTCCCCCCATCTCTCTTCCCTCTCGCTTTCTCTAAATGCGTAATCGAGACCAATGTATGAAAATCGTTATTTGTACACGTTCGAATCGAGGCGCGAGCCGTTAGAAAAATAAAATAAATATGTTGATCCTTTCGTATAAATAATCGGATCGATCGAGCAATAAAGATCGTCAATTAGCACACAGGACGTTTCAATTGTCCTGGGATAGATAAAAGAACGGCCAGGCCAACGATATTTTCCATTTCTATTGGAATTTCGTTCAACAGTTTTCTTCGGCATATTTTTTTTTTCCTTCTTTTTCAATTCGAACGTATCTGGAACGATGACGATTCTCGGCAGATGAATTCGACCTCGTCGAACTACGGGGCAAGTTATGTACACGAGGAAAAAAGTAACGGTCAAGTTTTCAAAACTCTCGCACCGCGATTGACGTATTTCCGGTAGAACGGAAGAAAAAAAGAAAAAAAGCAAAAACCATCGAGCATACTCATTAAAAAAAAAAAACGAGAATTTCCACGTGATTATCGATTAGTCGATAAATTACGTACGTCAAACGTGCATCGATGTATTTACAGGAATAATATCGAAGTTAATGTTAATAAAATAATAAAATAATAAATAATAATTAATATTTAATAGTAATGAAATATTGTATATTAATTATTTAATTGATATTTGATTAATTAAATAATTTAATTTTATTAAATAATTAATCAAACATTCCTTTTTTGTTTGTCATACATTTTTAAACCCCATCAGGGAAATGATAAATTTTGTTTAAATAAAAGAAACTCAATCGCCGAATAACGTATTCTAATTTCCGTTCATAATGAAATCCAAATTCTTAATTATACCTGTTTCAAATCGCGGGTCAATCAAAACGAAAAAAATGTCTCGAAAGTTTTGGAAAAATTTATGTTTCAGCTGATACGTCCTCGAACGAGGACGATTGTTCCCCACTTTCTCATTATTGTTTCCGGACATCCCCCCCCCCGTCCCCTTCAAGAGGAAAAAATGTTTATCAGTGGTTTCATCGACGGGTTACCATATTTCACGGCGGAAGAACATTTAGCAAGGATATGTGGTGAAGGCTAGGCTGCCTCATGCACAGCTTCCGTTTCTTTCGTAACCTAACCTCTGCTACGTTTACTGATTTATCCGAACGGGACGTAACGTTATTGTACGAGAGAGGGCGCGATATACAACGCAAAAATTGAGCAAATCGCGTACGTACGAACAAAAAAACAACAAAACAAAAAATTGATATTGAGCCACGAAGTATACGCGCGTATCCGTCAAAAAAAATTAATACGAAACACCGTTTTCCACCGCGGTAAAAAAAAAAAAAAACAAGTAATTTTCGATTTCTTCTCTCTGAATTAATAAAACTCGTATTCCGGAATAAAAATTCTCACCGATCTTCAATTATCAATCGTGAGCAAAAAAAAGAAAACTGGAAAGTACTCGTTCGACTGTGGATATTTCTTTTTTTTTTGGTGGAGGGCGTGGAGCTTTTTTTACGCAAACACGAACGAACTTTGATGACTTTCCAGTTATCAGTACCATTCCAGTTATCGGTTAACGAAAATTGCATTGGGACTGTGATATCGAAATATATTACTATATTACTCCATCTTATGTATCTTCGATTGTTATCTTCTTCCCTTTTTTTTCTTCAGTATTTGCACTGATCCTGATGTACGTCGAGCACGATGAAGTTTGAGAGTTTGTGTTTCAAAGTGCTTCGAATTAGAGAAGGTGTTTCTTTTTTTTCCCCAGGCATGATAATCAAATCAGTGATCACCCAACGTGCCAAACTGTGTACGTATCATCAGAACGAAAACTGGAGAAAATAAAATTGAGCTTTGGCAAGAAAACGTAAAATGCTGGGTCGAAACGAGGATGTTGAATAACCAGTACTTTGTAAAATCTAATAATAATCCGACGTGCTTTTCAGTCCTTAGGATTTCAGTTTTTCTCTCGTCTCTGACTTCCGGTTATAAAGAATTGGTCTTGCCCGAGGTCTCTCGCTACGCAGAACCAACAATACTCTCTTTCCATTTCCAACTTTCACTCGGACGAAAAAGCTTTCTTCTCTTATTGCTTTTGATCACTCCGCCATCTCTAATGTTTCCAATCTACCATCCGAGGAGCTTGGCCGCTTTTCCTGGTTATTACTTTTCCTTTGGGTTGATCTTATCTAGAAAGATCTCCTCTAGGAAGATAGGGTTCTACTTCTGTGCGAAAGCTTCGGTACGACGCGGCGTCAAGACTCGTAAATCAAACGCTGATAATGAGGAAATATCTCCCAAGTTGGCAGATGAAGACCAAACTCCAAAGCGACGAGCACCGCGAACTCTGACGTAATTAGGTCCTTCCGGTTCAGCCGAAACACACTTTCGGTTCTCTGCGAAACCATTTTGAAATATTTGAAATTTGTTTGGATTTAAAAATGTCGATTCGTTTGGGTTAAAAATTTCGAAATTTGTAAAGTTTCTCAACCGTTCGTTGATGAAAAATTACTTTTTGTTCTTTCTTAGTTTTCCTTAATAATTATATTTGGATGCAAAAACGATATTGGTTCAACAAACCCAAACTATCGTTTTTTAAAATGAATTATTTATTTATTTATGTATTTATTTATTTAATACGTTCTTTTTGGCAACTCTGTACTCACCTCTATCAGCGATTTGAGCACATCGCCCTTAACGTCGTTGAGCTTGGCTGCCAATAGGAGGCAAGCACCGGCGCACAATTTTCTCGTTTGCTTCGTAACGACATTGCGCAGTATGAGTTTTTCGAAATAAACGTAAGCCATCGCGACGGTCAATAGATCGATACCGTATTCCATTTTAGCGATTTTTCGCATTTCTCGTTTCAAGCTGGTCGTAAGAAATTCAGATTACACTTGCTGACTAATTGATGGATACCAAGAAGAAGGAATAGTTAATTTTTTATAAAAATCGATTACCTTCGCAATTTGCTCAGTGTCAATTGGATGTGGGGAAATTTTTCCTTGAATTTATCGTTCAATTCCTTCTTCAAATCCGACGGTCGAACGTAATCGATAACCGATGCCTGAGTGTATAAAAATAAAAAAAATTAATGAAAATAAAAGAAGTATTCAGCGATAGATTTGATAGCGGGCAAATTTTGATGGTTTTATTGGAGTACCATGTACGATGTGAAGGTTAAAAGAGTGCGATGTTTCCCGGCGATGAGCTCCGGGTCGTCGAGCAAATTTGGATTATACTGCAAGCACTGATCGTCCCAGTCGAAAGCTAAGAAAGAACAAATAAAAAGTTATTATCATACGGGAACGTTAAAATGATAACATTAGCTGACTGAAGAAAAAGGTCAAGGTCAAACCTTTGCCCTCAGCGACGAGCGAGAGAGGCGGTGATTCTGGGGGCAAATGTTGAGGCCTGTGAGTAGCGGCGTCGTAAGACAAGCACCTGAAATCGAGAAAAACATCGTCATAAAAATCGACATCGACCATCTTTTCCCATTTCCACGTTTTCGTCATTTTTCCATTTTATTCTACACCATTGAGGCCCACATAGAACATCGCTTGCATTCAATGCCATCCGAATATTTTCACCATCGTTATTCAACACGAAACAGCCAATAGCATTCCCTCCTCTCTCCAGAACTTGCAGTTTCCCCTTAATGTTGCAATAAAGAGATTTCTGTGAAGAAAAGAACTGCCACCGATCAACCACGAAGATCACATGCACCCTCGACTCTCATGCTATCCAAATTCACGTTTCATCATTCATTCGTTTATACCACAAGTTTAGCCAAGAATTTTACAGCTTTACCGAAAACGTGTTAATTCGAGCTTTCTTTTAATTCATTTTTTATCCATCACCAATATCGTTGCGATAGCAAACTACTGATCGTAAACCCACAGCCATCACTGGATACACGAGTATTTACACGTACAGTCTGTTTGACAATAGCGTGTACGACGACACTCAACATTTGGGAAAAGGCATTGAAAATCCAAAAAGAAACTTTATCCAAAAATAACGTTCGTTATTTGGCCAACGCTTTTCAGGAAAATAAAAATCTAGTCGTACATTCTCTCGTCAAACAGTGTTCAAATGTATATGTGCGTTTTCTACCAGACTTTCGCTACATTTCCCATTCTGATCGTGTTACAACTTTTTCTGTTTTGTTATTTTTTGCTTTTTTTTTTACCACTTGGTATGCTCCGTATTCCAGGATATCGTTTTCGTCCTGGAAAAAAGACGTTTCAGACAGCCCTGTTAAAATTTTGCTTCACTTGTTTGCTGGATAAAATAAATCTTTAAAGGACTTCTTCCCAGAAATATGTTTTGGCTCTTTTGGTCTTGCGACGAAGATCGCAAAAAATACCATACGTTAATGTACCTTGAGACGACATGGTGCTTCGCCGGCACCACGTGCATGAATTCTGTCGCTTCGCTGTCGCTCATGTGCATTTTTCGATCTTTCTGAAATTGCCGCGAAGGTACGAGAAGTTGACCGTAGGAGATTTCCTAACAGAAGAAGAAAGATTGCGGAGGCGATCAAATTTGTTGTTCGAATCTGTTTTGCGACAAGACAAGTTTACAAATTGTAACTCACCTGGCCATCTTTTGCCCTTTCAATTCCCAGCAACCCAAAAGGATCCAAGTTGTCGTTTATAGCTGACAGGGGTCGAGGCCCCGAGGTGTTTCGTCTTCGTCCTGTGTCCCTTCGCAGCTCGGACCTGGAATTTTGCGGTAACATGCTAATCAGCTCGTGTTGTCTACTTTGATTTCCTAGCGATCAGCAATCTGAACCGTCCAATTGAACGTAAGTGAACGTCTCATCTTTCGCATAGCGATAACGTAAGTTGCGTTTGACTGCCATGCTGATGCTGAATGTTCAAGCAGTGCTTATCGAAAGAAGACGTCCAACTTCGTAGTAGTTTCTCTAAGCTAACGACTAGTCTCATATCTGCCGATATAAATAGACTCTTTTGTGTGCACACTCAAAATCCATTGCAAAGCTCTATCTAGATGTCGAATTCGTTTTTTTTTTTGTTTCGATACCTTCGTAGTATTGGATTAGATACTGCATAGTGTCTGAAGACAGGTGTACTACCCGTAGTACTCGGACCGCTAGTCACAAGAGGAAAAATACATTGTAGAATTCGAATGCACTTGGAATATCTTATCGTACATCCGAGATGAATTGCGAAAAACGATTGATGCGAATTATGATGGTAACCATCGACGAGATCTGTGTGAAAACATTGTATAAATCGACATCGATCGACTCGTTCACCATTTATACCGATATCCCTTTCAAACCCCTTGCAGCGTTGAATCGTAACTCAAACAAACCAACACACTAATTATGTTCACCATATTAACACGAATTCGCCTTCACAAACTTGCTTCCGAAATATTCAAAGTTTTGAAAGTTTCTGACATGTTTTCTTGTTATAACCTTAAAATATATCACCATTGCTCTCGTAAACTCTATAACCTATAATTCTATGTCGCATAACAATGTGACATCACAAACAATAATACCGTCATTTTAGGCGTGAACGACTAAACTCAGACGTGGTACAAAGACGACAAATAATTCGAGAATCAACGAAACGATAAGTGGCCGAATCGATCGATCGTAGCGAGTGCATAAATAAAATGAAGCCAAGGAAGATTCTTAACCATCTTAGAATATCTTACCAACTGGTACGCTGTCCTTTGCTGTAGGGAAGCGCAGAAAAAACGAGGAAGGGAACCCGCTTCGCTGATACAAGTACGAGTCTGTCATCGCCAAATCTATGACCGTTCACCGGACGCTGCATCATTCGCAATTCCCTCGTCACCTCTGGTATTATGACAGCGTTGGAGACACCGGTCTGCACCGACGAATTGTTCAGTCCCTTAATCTTGGGCCTCGACGTTTGCGACGTTGACTTTGATCTCATCGAACCGAGGCTCTCGTTACTGCTGTTGTAATGATGTTTTATATCCTCCGACAGAGTCGAGGTTTGATGAACTATACGCTTCTTGTAGTGCAACGATCCCACTCGCCTCTCGGGCAAAGAATACTCGCTGCCCGCTGTTCCAGTACTGTCAAACGTGCCATCAAATGGAAAACAAAAATCCAAGTCTTTCATGAGCTTTCGGACAGCAAAGAATACTTTTGAATTACTATTGTTGAATAAAATCATTTAGTTTGGATTATTCGGTTGATTGATTAATATAATTAATACTATGTTGTAATATTAGCAAATTGAAGAAGGCGAGCTAATATTACTAAATTGGATGTTAAATAACATTAAAATTTGCATGTTTATATACAGAGCTTTCATTAAAACCCAACAGATTTTTCCTTCAATTTCCGCTTTTCCTTATCGCCCGAAAAGGCTATTAAAATTATTGATAGATGTTGAATAAACTTCAATACTAAATATAAAGTTGAATAATCATTAAATCAAAGGACATTTAAAAAACAAAGGACATTTGCAAAGGACATTTAAAAAACAAACAAAGAAATCTTTTTTTTGTATTCCAATGATGCAGACTTTAATGAAGATGAGTTTTGGGATTATTCAAACAGGTTAGCGGATAAATTCCCCAAATTTGGGTTGTGAGCTTAATATGAGCTTGGAGCGAACGCATCATATATCCAATTTGAATATTGAATTGTCACGAGTTTGCCACGATGAAAACGTATTTTCCAACGAGGGCAGATTTTCCATCGAGATTAATAGAGATCGTGATTTTTCTCGGGGAATGTGAGCTACACGAGACTCGCATTCGCCAAGCTCATGATAATCAAATTAGCAAGATTAGAAGGCAGCTTCTAACGGCGCGTGGAACGATTTCCGCAAGGCAGCCCCGCAAGTCGAATCATCAGAAAAGCTGACACGCTGGTCGATCCTCCCACTGCGTTACACCCGCGATATTTCTTCTTTTCCTCGTAATCGCGAATTATCATCGGACATTCACGTCGTACGCAGTGTTTGCGCTCGTACGCTAGATCCGAAACGCAAATAGATTTTTGTACGAAGCCTTGGTGCCTTATCGCAACCCACGTGATCGAGGATAGCTGATAATAAAATCTTCGGGAAGAAATAAAAGAAGAAGCTTCTTGCTCCAAATAGATAATGACGTCTAGGTCTCGTTTTGTTTACGAGAAGAATTTTTCTGCGGCAACTTTGATCCAAAGAAATGCGAATCGAGAATATCGAAAAATTAAGCGAAGATCGGAGTCGATGAATTCGTGAAAATAATATGTAATAATAAATGAAATTATTGCAGCAAAAATTGACTTTGGTAAATTGAAGTAGAGATATTACAAATTATATGCTTTGGATTTGCCCAATTGTCCGAAACCGTGAAAAGCGTCTCGGACTTTCTTGATTCGATGGTCAAGTTATTTTTGTCTCTACCTTTTGGTTATTATTAAAATTTTCAGCGGAGACGAAACCTCGGAGTATTCTGCCCGGCTCAACCTCTCACCTGTCCACAATTATCTTCGATTTTAACAGTTGGTCCAGTAATTACGATTCTCAAGAAAAATAAGATAAACTTCCTTCCTCTGTGTCGTCTGTTTCTCGTGATTAATTGTAAAATCGACGCGTGCCTGCGCAAATAAAGAAGTGATAAAACGGAGTGTCCCCGATGGTATAGCCCGAGTGACGTTTCTCGATCGCGAGAGCGCGATTAATCGTCACGACAAAGTTGTCAAGGTTCAGCAGCGCGAAAAAATCTTCGCGATCTCTCGAAGTCGCGCGTGTACGATGCTTCCGGTACTCTTGAGATTAACCAAACCGCTCCCGCGTAATCTCGGCTGATAATGAAAATTATGTCAGAAATCAATAATCCACGCGGGCTTTGTACTTCGTACAAACATTTGCGAACATTGCCAGCCATGGTTAAATGCCAAAAATGGAATTTCTTTTTCCGGAACATTTTCGGAAAATTGTCCAGTGAGAACAAACGAGAGCTTCGTAGCTGTACTAACGGAGGAATCAAAATTGGAAACATCCGTTCCAAGCTAATAGAAAAAATGTCGGAGTGATCGACCAACCTGTTGAATAATGTTGTTGAATAACACTTTGAGCTAATAGCTTTTCATACATCGAAGAGCAATGACAAAATATGGTACAGTATATTAGAAATTATTGGTACGTTTTGAAATTTGATCTATTGCTTCACCAAGATCTCCTCCATCTCCCAAAAGCCCTTTTCCCTTTACCGTTCTCTGAAGCTTCCGTGTAAGGCGGATGAAAACGAATTCTGCGTTCTCTCCTGATCGAGAAATGTGGAAAGTTTGGCCGGAGTCGCGACGCCATCAGAATCCGAGCTGACGGAATGATGTTCTACGGGTCGTTGAGCTGTTTGGCCATAATTGGATTTGACGAGTGGATTGTTTTCCTCGGGCAAAGCGTCGACAGCTTCGTCAGCGGAAGTGTCCAAGTCGACGGGGTCTTCCTCTTTGTAGACCGGATTGCACTCGCTCTGAGTACGCTTGTGTATAGCTCCGTTGCGCGGCAGGAGGGCCAAATTAGTGTCGCGATGACTACCGTCCAAGGAAATATTGGAGAGAAACGTGAGCGCTGCCAGACGTCTACGTGAATGATTTTTCTTCAGGGCTGCTGCCATTCCTCTGATTGCCGCCTGATGAAAAAAGCAAACGCAGAAAAACCGAAAAAAAAACAAGGAAAGCCCGAATCTCCCGATCCCTGGTCCTGCTCGTAGACGATCACTCGGGACGTTCTTATTTTCTTCTTTCTTCACGAAGATTCTATTCGTGACTGATTTGACGGGAACGGTTGATGTTTTTTTGTATTTTTTTTTTTTTTTTGTTTGTTTTTTTACTCTTGGCTGTGACTAGCGCGGTATTGAGATAAGGAAATCGCTGAGGAAGGAGATCGGGGACAAAGAATAATTGAATGAAATCGTAAACCAAGATCACAATCCATTTTCAATAATCGCGCACTTAGTCCTAACTTTCGTTATTGACGTTCGCGCACTTCTCGCGTACGAGAGTTTCGTTAAATTTTCCGACATTTTTCTCTTGTTTTTTCTCACGGTCGTAACGAAAGAGGAACCCTCACACGGACACAGAAACGCGATCGCTTCGTACCACTCGCAAAATTTTGCGATATCGGCGATATCACTTACGACGCAACGAAATCGACCATTGTCCCTCGCTACGCCGCGACACTCTTGTTTCTCTACTCGCGCACCTTTAGCACGCACCGTTCAATCACCCTCGAACTGGCCACCGGGGACACGCGCACACACGAAAAAACACGGTGCAAACAAAAAACAATAAAAAGAAACAAACATGGAAAAATAAAAGAACGTTCCGCGACGAGAAACTTGCCGATTACGTTGTCCGTCGTGTGTTTACTGGAAGGTGGTTTGGACTTTTGAAATAGAACTCGAGCCAAGACCTTTCGAATTGGTTTTATTTGGCACGGAAAGTTGTTATCTAACCGCGGTTATGTTTACGATTCTAATCATGGGTTACGTGAAAACACATAACCGGAAAACAAATCTCCGTGCAGCCGACGTTCACCCAAGAAACGGAGTGATCGATTCCCGCCGATTACATTTACGTATATATATACATACGTGTATGCATATGTATATTCGAGACAAAATATAAAGAAATATACCGACCAAGCAAACGGCAAAATCAAATGTAAAGTTACCACCCGAGTTGATTGGACTTTCCGCAGCGTCCGAACGGCGCTGCGATCATGCGATCGATAAAATCCACAGACCACGTGTTTCCGGTCTCTAACGCGGGGATTTCGTTTCCCATCTCTGCAACCCGGAAAATCGTCACTCCGAAAGTGAAAGTCCGACATTATGTTTTGGGTAAAGAAATATGTTCGTTTTTCAGGATCGAAAGGTTTTTTTCTCAATTACATCCTTTTATTTTTATTCGTATCTTTATTACCTTAAATCAATCTTGGACGTTACAATGTAATAACCGTCTTCGGCTGTTTGTCCCCGCTGGCACAGCTGCAGCGTGTTCAACGTTACATCACCGAAGAAGAAATCCTTGTGCGACTGAAACGAAGTTACGAGAGTTTATCGACGAATTATAGAGACGAGAATTTTTATCGCGATAGGAGAGAATATTGAGCTTCGCAGCCTCGGTTTTACCCACCTTGAGTACTTCAGAGACATCGAACTTTGGCGCTCGTTGACGATTCGGGGTGCCCGAATCGACTAGGAACGTTGAGTTCATCATCGTCAGATGCAATTTGACTTTCTCGTACTCTTTTTTCATCAAACCTACAAGAAATCGGGAAGTTCCTATAATTGTGTTCCGTTATACCGACACTGACGCATCAGTAACCCAAACAAACCCAAACTCAAAAAAATAAAAAGCGCTTTCTAACCTCTCTCAATAAAAAAATTGACCGTCTTATCCGCGAGCCCTTGCACCGTATCTCCATCAGAAGACAGTTTGCCATAAACCACGTTAACACTGGAGGGATCGTCGTTGAAAATTGCCAATCCTTGCACTTTCACTCTTATCGGTCCAGTCTGCTGGAGGAACGGTCTACAAAACGAAAAACGAAAGAAAGCTCGATTTTCCACCTCATCATAAATCATCGTTATCAGCGAAACGGTCTTAAAGGTGTTTACTTAATTATCTTCTCTCCGCACTCCTCGAACGTCTGAATAGCCGTTTGAACTTCCTCGTCGTCCACCAACGAGATCATCCCCAGAGTCAGGTGCAGCCTTTCGGGCTTCTGGAAGAGTTCCGCGCAAATGCCATTGGACTCTTTCGCAGTTTCGTTGAGTACGGTGTTTCTGAATTCCTTGAAATTTGCGGAGATTGTCCCGTCGATCATCGGTATAGCTAGAAAATGGGTCGGCCTCAACTTCGTCCGAGAAGATTCGACGAGCAAATCGATTCGATGCCTGGCCGACGCAACAGCAGTTTGGCTCGAACCGGTTATCACTAAAAGATATCAGGCACCGGTCTCTTAATAAAAACCATTGAAGACAATTTATTAAGTCTTCTTTCCATCTTTCTCACCAACATTGCCGGTTTGACCCACTCTAGGTATGCGTATTGTTGTTTTCGTGTCTCCTTCTATTCTCTTTCGCTGAACTCCGTTCGGCCCTATCAGGAATTTGAAAAAGACGCTACGCGAAAAAACAGAATGTTAGTTTTTTGTTAATTTTCACCCTACGATCAAAAGCCTACAAAAAGAAGGATAACTTTTAAGTAAACAATGCCAGATACCTGGGAACGTAGAAAGAATGCATGTACTTTCCACCATCTATGGGATTTATGACAAGATCAACTGGACAAACGTCTTTATTGAGATCGCAAAATTCATCAGGATTGGAATCCTCCACGTAAGGGGTGGAAGCGTGATCTTTCGCAGACCAAGCGTCGCTCTCGAAAAATCGGTAACGTCGCCCTTCGACCCAGACCAGCTTAGGCTCCATAACATCCATTTAACCTCATCCGCTGATAGCGATCGGTTCCGGAGTCAGATACTGCTTGAAAGTTGCGGAAAGGAGTGAAACTTAGATCGGAGCTTTTAGACATTTTATCCGGTTATCACCTTTTTTTGTATCGTCTTGTTTTTCTTGTACCGAAAGCGCGATAAGAAGTAAAGGTTTTGTTTGTTCACATCGAACGTTTTCCTTACGAGCTCCGAATGATAAAGTAGAATTCAAAACGACGAGGAGGTCGGAATCCCAACTCTGTAAACTTTTCATTTTTGACTTTTCAATATTTTTTCAAATAATGAATTATTCTGTACACTGCTTAATTAATTTTACAATCAAGCATAAACTCGATTTATTGAAATAATAATAAAATAGTTTATAATTTCAAAGACAAATAGCCAAATTCACATAGCTAACGTCGTCGGTAATGTTACGACGAAGACGAAAGTTTATTCAGCAGTATTGCACACCTTCACAGTGTAAAGCAGGAAAGCGGCATTTTCTCGAAAAGAGGTTAAGACGATATGTTTTGACGTCGAAACATTTCTTCCTCTTCGTCGTAATTTTGAATTTGGCACTATCTTTTCTATAGAAAAAGTGAAAAATGTCGCTGTACGATGATTTCGATAAACACAGAAATTCAGAAAAAGTGGCTGGCTGGTCGTCGGGCATAAAATTATTGCAGTCGCAACTGCAGTTGAAGAAAGCCGCGACAACACAGGTACGTCATTAGCTCGGGCTAACTTTACTTGCTTTTAAAAAATATATCGAGTAATCGCAGGTATCCAATATCCGAAATGCGAAATCTTGACTGATCTCCGATATTTCGATGTTTGATCCGATATACAAATACCGAATGTTTGACATTCAGCATCCAATACCTTCCCTATCCTCATTGCAAACCCAAACGAATCCAGGTCTACCCAATCATTGGACATCCGTCATCTGTCAATACTCGTATCAGTGGATCAACTAATCAGTGAATCAACCTAACCACAGAGTAACCACGGTTTATTATCTTGTCCAGCCGAAGCGAGAACAATACAGAAAGGCAACAGCCGTACTCGCACCAGTGATAGACTTGAAATCGAAAAACCGAGAAGCTGAGAGAGAGAGGGACGAGGACGCACCTGCAGCTACGAACTCATTGGCCGCTGGAGCTGGAAACAGCGTTGTAGTAGGAAGCGAATTTGATTGGAACGTTGTCAACGAATATGATCCGATGTGGCCGAACGAGTACGAGAAAGTGGTCAAGGAACTTCGGGATATCAGAGACAGGGAGCACGACCAGGAAACCGAGCAGAGAAAACGTCGAAGAGATAATACCCGTTTCGAGGATTCACAAGTAACTTGCAGTTTTTTATATAAAGAGAAGATAAGATTTTATTACCAAAATATATAGATATAGATATAACATTAATCCGATGTTGCGGCACATATTTTGATGACGTTTCAAATTCCAGTCTCCGGGAAGTGGTTCGATGGTTCCGCTGGAGAGAGATTTAGAGGAGAGGACAGCAACGTCTAGAGGAGCAGCGGGAGGTGCCGCGATAGCACCACCGCCTTCTCTCCAAGAGTCCAGCGAAGGTCAGCCATCTTTGCCGTCAACACGACCGCCACCAGCCAACAGTATGGGATACGCGACATCTTCGGTCGCTGCCAAGATAATGGCTAAATACGGTTTCAAAGAAGGTCAAGGTTTGGGTAAAAAGGAGCAGGGTATGTCAGTGGCTCTCCAGGTTGAAAAGACAAGCAAACGTGGCGGTCGAATCGTCGGTGAAAGGGAACAGTTGATGCCTCCACCGCCACCTTTAGCTGTTTCTCCTCCCCCTTCGTCACCGTTCGCTACGACGACATCAGCAACGACTCCGGCTACCACGACGTCTATGATAAGTTCAGCAGCTTCGACCACCGCAACCGCAACACCAACGATGACCCCAGCGACTACCGTGACGACTTCGATGGTTCAGCCACCGTCCGAAGAACCCAGCATTACAGAAATTATGAAATCACCTAGCAAAGTCGTTCTGCTGCGAAACATGGTCGGCCCAGGTGAGGTCGACGACGACCTCGAGCCGGAAGTGAAAGACGAGTGTAACACGAAATACGGCGACGTTGCGCGTGTCATAATTCACGAAGTTATCGACGCACCAGCTGAGGAAGCTGTACGGATATTCGTCGAATTCAAAAGAATAGAAAGCGCGATCAAAGCCGTGGTGGATCTCAATGGACGTTTCTTCGGCGGACGACAAGTCAAAGCGGGATTCTACTCGAGTGAAAAACTGGACAATTTACAGCTAATGGACTGAAGCGTATCGAGTGTAGCTCAACAATGTATAAATATAATTTGTAAGAACGATACATACACGCGTACTTGGTAAAAAAAAAAAAGAGATAAAACAAACGAACACCCGCACTTCAGTGGTTCACCTACAGTTTACCCTCGTTTCACACAATCGCTCGGAATGATCCGCACCCTGCGCAAACGTCGTCTCTTTGTACGTGTACCACAATTACATTGATAAAACGATCTTTTGGCACAATCACGAAAAATAATGACTGGATTTTTGAAAAATCAACCGATATGCCTGCGTATGGTTTCGTTTACCGTGGAAGTACCTTCGATGTTGCATGATCATTGTTGCGCGCAACCTTCCGGTGGCACCTTGTACAGTCGACATACTTCTTTCAGAAGATTCTTCAGGATTTCACGCTGATTGTCGGTACTCTAGACAACGAAATAGAGGCCTTTATCCGCCATATGAAAAAATGATAAATTCAGATTCTCTTGCTCCCTTCCCCGGACCATTGAATAGCAATCTTTGGATGTTCGTAACTAACGTACCTTGTCCAGAGTAATCGTTGGTATAAAACTGACGTGTGGTCTAAGTTCATCCGTCATTTGGCCGTACATGGCTAGCAGTTCTTTACCCCTTGATTTGGCTTGACAATCCAATATGGGCTTCCAGTCCAAACGCATTTTTTCAGCACACGCTTTTGTTATGTTTTGCGGGTACAAATTGTTCCTTATCATGCAGACTAGAAATTCTAGCCTGGTGGCAGGGTCTTTGATGTTGTCTATCGCACAAGCGTGGATCATGTTTGCTTCGCATTCCACCGGTCCATGCTGGCAGGTAAATTCGTAGCCCTCGTCCGTCTTAATAGTCTGAAATGGTTCTTTTGCTTACATAAATGGGATTCAAAAAGATAATCTAAAGAACTGAAGGAAATCAATATCCGCTAAACGATAATTCAAAAATTACTGATACAGAAATGTGAAATAGAATTTTTATTTTTTATTTATCAAGGGGTTGGAGGAGTATCGTTAATGAGATTGGAAATTTAACTCACTATTGCTTTGCCGTAAGGAACCATTTGTATGTTGATATTATCGCCCAGGGTTTTCAAAGTAGGTTCTAAGTGTTTGATGACGAAACTCCGAGAGTCAGGACAGAGAGCCTCGTAATAAACAGTGATGAGTATTTTCTGGAAGGTCGACAGCAGTCCTCCATTCTCAGCAATGTTCTTCACCTGTATACGTACTGCATGAAGTTTAATACACGCTTGCGACACGTCGCTCCCTACTTTTGCAAAATTTTCGATCTAATTGATATACGTCAATAGCACAAAATGCGATAAAAGTTTTGAAAAATTATCGAATCAATACTTGTGAATGATACAAAACGCTATAAGCTATAAAATATCAAAAAAAAAACTCCGAAATTATGAATGGCAAAAGTGATAAATCCGATGCGAAAACTTACTTGCTCCGAGACACCTGGAACGTCTTTTGAGTACGACCACATCCTCATGGATTGCCAGAACAAAAGGACGATCACGAATGCCACGAATAATCTAACGCGAAAATTTCCTAACCCCATTTTGCACGAAGGAACGCTACGTGCCGATAAAGTTTCGAAAACGTTAGGTATTCAAGAATTCTAACCTATTTTGTCTATACACAAAATATACACTTTCCAGCGAAATCATAAATTTCTCGTGAACTTTCTGTTCCATCCGTTGGGTCCCTAATAATTTTTTGTCATCTTACACGCTACGTCTTAGGTAGAAAATCTACTGACTATTCGTAGAATATTCCACTACGCAGCTTGGTCACTCGTGAGTATGCAAAAAAATGCCAACAGATAAGCACCGGAGAGTTGGTGGGCGGGGATTATCAATCTCAGCGGATAGACGGTCAACGCTGACGCGTCCTTTCTACCATACCTATATTCTCAAGACGCAGGTTTCTCTCGAACGAAATTATACATTTGCTGATAACCTAATTCATGAATATTTGTTATCCAATAATTATTTTTACCGATTATAACAGTTCGAAATAATTACTGCGTTATTAACTACTAGTAATTAATTGTTGAGTTATTTAAATATTAAAATGACACAATCTTAACGTTTTACGACCCATACAAAGTCGACGAACCCTACGATTTTTAAACAAGCGTCTCGATTAATTTCCTATAACTAAAATATTGCTAAAATATTCATATCACGAAACACCATCTTTTATTTTGTAAAAAACAAAAAACGTCATAAAATTGCACGTCGTTTCGATATCTTCGTGGTCATACAACCGACGCTGAACATTTGACATCCCGACATTACGATCGATTAAAAAAGACCGATAAATTTCAAGTAAATCGCCAATCATGAATTCGCATTTGAAGATGCCTTGCACGTTCGAATTTTCGCAAGGAAACGGAACAGGAGTGGCGGAAGCTCTTGGAAATTGGGGATTCTCTAGTCAAGTGGGGAGCGGCGGTCAAGAGCTGCGTCGTCTCAAATGCTTATTCGCAAAGATGGATCAATTGTAACGATCCTTTTATTCGTCGCGTATTCTCAATAATAACGTTTCATAGAATTCTCTCCGGAATATTTTTAGTACTAAACGTGATTTTTTTCGCCATTTTAAGACGGAGTTCGAAACCAAGCATGTGCGTGAGATACGATTGTAGAAATGATCCTGAAGCGTGGTACGTTAGCCCCAGTCCTCACGAATGCAAACCCGTTTGGACCTTTCCCGACAAGAGACCGCTCATCACGTTCAGCTCGACAGCCGATATTATTACGATTTCCGATTTGGCTAGCGTCAAAGCCGATTTGGCTTACCCTATTCCCGGACGTGGCTTTTACGTTCAAACGGTCAATCTAACCCTCTCAATCGCATTTTTTTACCTTCCGCAAAAATACTCATTGAAAATAGTTTTATTTCAAGTTACGGTTTTTCGTATTTTGACAGACCGGAAGCAAGTGGTACAAAAGAGGACCCGAGTGTTGCCCGCAACCCAGTTGTCTAGCCCCCCAATGCTCAAGTCCTTGCTGTTCGTAAATCCCAAAGGAACCCGGCAAATACTCGATCTACAACATGGCGTTAACATCAAATTTGTATCCATTCAGTCTGTATTTTCGTTACGGGATTATATGAAATGTGAAACGGATCTTTGTATTTTTAGTGAAAGTGATGTGCGTAAGAAGATTCGTATTTGTGGATTTATATTTTTAAAAAGAAGTGAAAACATTTGGGTCTTTTTTACTACATGGGACAAGCGTTTTTTATGGGTTTTAGGTTAGGAAGGATATGTCTGATAAACATTTCTTTGAGTTTTAGGTTAGGAAGCATATGCCCGATACACAGTCCTTTCCTAACCTAAATTTTTTGTCGGCAACCGAAGTGACGAACTAAAGTTAATTTACAAAATTAATTGATAATCACCGAAACGGCGACTACTTGTTTTGGATCGAGTGTCATTTGTCGATATCGTTACCATGGCGGTAATCAGCGATCTTGTCATTCCGACTTCAACTGGGCTCAAGACGAACCAAAATTCCAAATTCTCCCGAAATTCAGGAAAAAAGTATACATTTTCGTAATGCCACCAAAAAAGAATAAAGGCGGCGAGAATAAGCGTAAGAACGAAGGAGTAAAGAAAAAAAAGGTTCTCGGAAAAGGTGATGGAATGGGTGGCACGATAGGTCTCGCGGAGAAAGAAGTGAAAAAATGCATGTTCGTATCGCCGCGTTCCCGTTTATCTCCCCGTTATTTTCAATGTAGAATGGACATAACCTAGCACTTTAAAAACCCGTACTCCTCGAATAATTTGCAGACTTCCATGCGTCAAGTCCTTCGTTCGACCAACCGCTTGTTGCCCGATGCCGATATGCACTAGTCCGGCTTGTTGCATTCCGCCGCCATCTTGTCAAGTGACGAACTATTGCGGATCAACGCAATGTTGTTACATGCCATAAAAAAATTATTATGCCTCCGTTGTATTGGAAATTCAATAAAATTGCATAAAATATATCCGAATAAAACACAACCGCGTTTTATTTCTTTTTTAATTCGAAAGTGAGGTTAAGTGTTAGGTACGAAACGACTTCAGTGCCGGATTAATCCAGTCCAGATCTTCTACAAAAATAATAAATATTCGTGTTCCTTTTGGGGTTTTTTTGCTATTTAATAAAATTGTGGAATATCGAAAACGAGTAAATTTTTGTAACAAAATCAACCGTTTTTTTAAAACAAAAAAGAGTGTCACTTTCACAATTTGCATTCTTCAGGTTAATGGCAATAAAACAAAATTCTCAGTCATTTCACGTCTCGACTCAACGAACTGCCAAAATTCTCCGTTAGCTTAATTTTCAATAATCTCGATATGCCTCAGCAAAAGAAAAAAGGTACCGCGAAGACTGGAACAAAGGAACAGAAAAAGGCTAAAAAAACACGAGGCGGAACCGTCGGTTATACCGTTAAACCGGTCAGGGGAAAATATTAGTAAGAGTACATGTATTGAAAAAATGTCACGACTGAAATTTTTATAATCGTGTTAGCTTCTCTTCGCGTATTTTGAGAAGGGCTAAAATGGAATAAAAATCAAGACAAAAAAAACAAAATGAAAATAGAATAAACATAAAATTGAAATAAAACGGAAATAAAATAAAAAATGTTTCAGCAATCTTGTGGAATCACTGGATGATCTAATTTGTCCACCTCAGCCTCAGCTCCAATTCACTGGACCTTCAAGAGCACCACAAGAGCCACCATGCTGTCCACCCTCAACTTGTTGTTACCCACCGCCCTATTGTCCACGACAACCCGGCAGACGGTGTTGTTGATGAATTATTCAAAATCACTAATCTCGACTGTTACAAACAAGCCTTGTAGCATCCAAATATGAAATAAAGAAATATTTTTTCGTCAATGTGTAGTTTTAATTGCGTATAATGGTAGCTTCGACTTTGACGATACTTGTTTGCATACTCGGCCCAAAATTATCGTACGTAAATTATAAGTCAAGGGGTTAAGAGTTGAGAACACGCGAATTGAATATTTTTGCGTTCGCTCGGAATCGGAGCAAGCCGCGACCGCAAAAACAATGTAGCATCCGTGTCAAAATTAGTTACGTTCAAAATCATCCGGTCATCAATAAATTTCGGCTTCCAAAGTATCACCGCGTTTACCGTCCAAATTTTCAAGTTAATTCTCTACTTATTAATCGTTAATTGAAGAGCCCGAGGAAAATGGGCGATTCGGTTGAAGAGGTCGATCCCATCGATGTGATTTGCAGCCTGAAGGCTGCGGTCACCGCACTGGAATGGTTAGTTTGCCAATTTTACGTTTCCTCCAATTTTACCATCGATTATGCGACAGGATACTTCATGAAAGTGCCAAATACGATTTCACTTTCGTCGCAGCGAGTACAAAATGAACCGACAGGAAGCGGAGAATCGTCGAGCGGAAACAAAGTCTCGGGAGCCACCGATGTTCATAATGATACCGGTCGAACAAGAGAGACACGAACACGGTAGCCCCGATCACAAAACCAAAGGTAAACGAAAACGACGCTGTTCCGACGACGCCAACAGTTTAGCGAGCTACGATCGTCGAGGCAAAACGGCTCGTCGCCGGAGTAAATGTGACGATGGGGTCAGTCCTTCAATCACCCATCGTAACCTAATATTCCGGAAAATAAGTTTCAAAACGCCGCCATTTTCTTTCGCAGAAAGGTCCAACCATGCGCGGCGGTGTTCTTCTCAACCGGTGCGGTTGCATTCATCGAGATGGACTTCAAGACTTTTGCCCTCTGACCGAGTGCCAAGGTCAACCCCAATGCTTGACCAAACCTTGGGCTACTTGCCCTCCGGCGAAATACTACAGGGCACAATTTCCGGACATCTGGCCCTCTCCGGAAAACGATTCGGTTCATTGCTGAAAAACCTTTAAAATGACAAAACAAAAAATGATCAACTTTGTACAGTAAAAAAATGAATACCAATGCACTATCAAATATGTACATTAAAAAAATGGAAATGTAAAAAAAATGCCAATTATATACGGCGAAGAAACACTAGAACATTGTAAAAAGGAGCTTTTGGATGTTACAAATTAAAATCATTCGAAAATCCAACGAACGTGTCAAATATTCTTATTTCTTGCGATTTTTTTTAAATTAAAAAAACCTAGCGCTTCAAAAATGGCATAATTTAAGAAAAAAGGAAGATATCGTGCAAAGGAGCTTTGGGTAATTCCAAATTTAGATATTTAAAAAATCTAACGAATCAAAGGCTGGTTAGCAAAAAAGATAAAACAGATAAATTTACATAATATTTCTAAAAAGATCGCGTTGAAACCCAAACAACCCCAAAATTGTCGACAAAAGACGAGACCATGCTGAAACGGCGAAACATCCGGTTAAAACTGACAAGTGACGTCGCCATGGTGATTTCACCAAAAGCAGCGGCGAAAATAGCAAAAAAAATAAAAAACAAATCAGTCGTATTGGAACATCCGCAAGCGTCTGACCATTAAATTCCGCATGTCTCGATTTTAACGACCGAAAGCATCCCTCATCCGATTCCCGATGCTTTCAGGTCGAAATTCCAAAGAGCCGTTTGCGTCGAATCTCTGAAATGAAAAAATCGTAAAGCTACGTAATCCAAAAACCCTCCCAAAAAAAAAAAATAAAATCGAAAATATTAAGAAAAAATCGTGAACGTCCAAATTCTTCGTGCCGATAATCCAAACCCTGAATTTGTAAAACGATGCCGTGCGACGGAAAAAATCCAAACTGCGATCGTCGACGAGAGTTATTGGCCCAGTTGAAATGTCTGGTGAGTTCGATGGATCGGAAGAAACCATGCGAATGGGACGAGCCCGATTGTCCGCCGCCGACTTGCTGCCCCGTGTGTCCGACCGATTCGCCACCATGTTGCGTAAGTCCGTTTTGGTTTGTTGGGTTTGTTTGAGCGTGTTTGAGCTATAACCTAAAAACCATCAAATCAGTTAAAAACTACATCCAAACGAATAATTAAACGCAATAACACAACATGTTTGCGCAGATGCCGTTGAAAGCTTGCAAGAGTTTCGAGCTCCGTGGTAGCATGATGTACCGTTGCGAGTGCATCAAGCGAAACGGTCTCCAAGACAGATGCATGATGTGGGACTGTATGGGTCGACCCGAATGCATGACGAAGCTGTATCCGGTTTGCGGACCCGGACGCGCTGCTCTTCTCAAGCTTACCGATCTTGGAGACGCGGAAGTCGCTCTCAGAAAGTATTACTGCGCTGATCAAGCACGGGAATCAGCACTTGCGGCTTATTGCCGATTGTCGTGCGGGAATGGACGGAACGCTGGTCCAACTTGCAACTTTGGTGGACATGGCCGTGAAGATGATGCGATGCCGCCGTGTTGTCCACCTCCGCCGTGTTGTCCTCCACCTCCGCCGTGTTGTCCACCACCTCCGCCGTGTTGTCCACCACCGCCGTGTTGTCCTCCACCTCCGCCGTGTTGTCCACCTCCGCCGTGTTGTCCACCACCTCCGCCATGTTGTCCTCCACCACCTTGTTGTCCAGGATCCAACGGTCTCCAATCCCGAAACGAGCAAGCTTGTTGTCCTCCTCCACCTTGCTGTCCACCATCCAGCTGTCCGCAAATCCGAATCGAGCAAGCCTGCTGTCCACCCTGCATGATGTCCAAACCTTGTTGCCCGCAACCATGTCCACCTCCACCATGCTGTCCATCTGCCATAGGAACGATCGTCTGTCCAGCCTGTTGATCAGCTGCTCACGAAATCTACCCACTGCTCCGTATCCATCCACCATTTCAGTCATCCAGATCTGTAATCGAAACAATGTCCATCCGTTATTCGTCAATATACTTTTTGTACATCCAAGAGTATTCTGGAGTTTTCGTTATTTCTTCTTTGTTGTAGTTGTTTCATAATTGGTTAGTATAAAACGATTGTTTTGTAAAGTCGTTTTGTTTTAAAAGATCATTCTACCTAAAATAATATTTTCAAGAATCATTGAACATAAAACAATCCTCTAACAAAATATTAACCAAATTGCAAAATAAAATTTTATAATTTAGTAAAACAAAATTGTTTTGCAAAATTGCTTCGTCTAGTTATTTCATAATCGTTTCGTTATAGTTTTCTATAATTGTTTCCAAGGCAATGGAAGAAACAAAAAAGTGACGTTTCCATACCCAAACAAGCCCAAACATTTCGTGACATTTGGACATTGCAGAGTCCTTTCAAAATTGAGAGTCAACAGTCGCTCGATCGACGTACTTATTTTAACGAACAAAAAAAAAAGTAAAATCGAATAGCGAAGAAAAATGTCGTGCGGGGGTTGCGCGTCGAGAAAGGCAACGATGGGGAGCAGCGAGCATTCATCGATATCTTCCTGCAGTTCCCAAAAATCTTGCGTCCCGTGCGTAAATTGTACCCCACCGCCTCGTTGTCCATCATGTCCACCTCCTCCTCCGTCGTGTTGTATAACTATATACACACCACCAGTGCCTTGCGGACCATGTCCTCCGAAGTGTATCCCTTACGAACCGCCACCAGCGTGTCCGTTACCGTTTCAGCCTCCGAAGTGTTTCACTCGGGTTGTACCGAGACCCGTCAATTGGACGATACAAATGTGAACCGTATCCCAGCGTTTGATCTTTTCTATCCTCTTGGTCGAATTTTTCACGTCCGCTCGGCACAGGTGAGAACACCCAATTTCTAGGGAATGCCAATTCGTAAAATTTGCGAATTCGCAATGAAAAGTGGCCCTTCAAGGTTATCTTCATTTTAAAATGGAGAGAAATTACTAATTAAACCGGAATTGCTGATTAAACATGAATTTCTAATTAAAAAGAGATTCCTGATTACGAAGAAATTCCTATTTAAAGAAGAATTCACGATTAAAGAGAAATTTCTACTAATCAATCGCGAGGAAATTAGCTAGCTTGTAATTTCCTGATCAATAATTAGCTAATTTGTATCTTCCTGATCACAAATTAGCTAATTAGTGACTTCCCCATCACTAAAAATTATCCACCATCTTTGTTTCCGGATTAAACTTGATTTCTAGCATTTTGATCATTCCATTTTTCATGCAGAGGTTGCACAGTGACGATACCACCGCTGCCAGTTCCGCAGCCTAAATATTACAAGCCGAAGCTACCTTGCTGCAGACCGGGATGCTTTCACAAGCCCCGACCCGTCTGTTGTCGTTATCTCTACTGGAGGTTGCCCTGCAGAGCTCATTGCTTTGAAGTTTGGTGACGAAAGAAGAAAAAAAACTTGACTCGTCGAGTGCTGCGATCAATATGTACCATTTCTCGTGTAATAAAAAATATAGACGTCCGTATTCATTTTTTTTCTACTCTTCGACTCGAAATATCAATCGTCCACGAACTTGTACAATTGTTTGCCTCGTTTCAATAGGATACCCTCTTCGTTCAGTTTTCTTATCAGGCGAGAAAAATCCTGAATTATTATTCCACCGCGTTGCGCGATTTCGGTGAGATCCGTTTTCGAAAAGAGTTTCCCATCGTTTCCTTCGACTTCGTCTTTCAGCATGGAAATAAAGGCTTTCACCTGTAGTTCGAGAATGTCAGATATAGAAAATATGAATTTTATATAAAATGGAAAATTAGAATATGGATTAAATGAAATAAAAAATTAATTAAGTACATTTGAAAGTAGGAAAAAACGAACCTTGTTGCCAGTGAGCTTTCCACCGTTCGAAAGTGCGGTCCGTGATACTTGAGCAGGAGGAACATCAACGAGAGTGTACTTGAGTAATTCAACGATATCGTTCGCGTCGGCAACCGTCGCTTCGACGCGAAGCTCGAGTTTAGCTCGGGCTTCGGTCAACCTTATCAGGGCTTCTAATTGTCTGTTGTAGACGGGTATACTTCCGAACAGAGTATTCTTCTGTCGAAGCTCCAGATAGAAATCCTGGAGGATCGAAGCAGCCTCTTGTGACAATCTCGGTTGAACGTATTGACGAGCGTACGCGATGTATTTACGGATTATTGACTGAGGTATCAAATCTTCCCTTCGAGTGTTGAACAACGTTAACCTTTCCCTAAAGTCCGAGAAAAAAATATGATTTTCGTTTTTTTGCAAAATTAGCACGAGTTTAACTGCTGGCAAAATGAACCTCAGTGTTGTGCCTCCTGCAGATCCGCACGTGGATGCATTTCCAGTCTGCGCTTGATTCCCATCGGCGTATCTCTTTCCCCGGACATGAGCGTTCATTACGTGAGCGCACATCAGACTATCCAGCATCTATTTTAATTTACCAACATTTATTGGATTAAACATTTATTTATTGAATTTACAGAATTTATTGAATTATCGAATTGATCAGAATTTATTGAATTAAACGAAATAATAAGAATTCTAATATCAACCTACCTCGTTTGGTTGGTCGAGCAGAAGAAACACCAAGTCGAAACGTGATAAAAGTGGCTCGCTCATGTTCATGTTTTCAATAACGGTTTTCGACCGGTCGTAGCGGCCACCGATGGGATTCGCGGCAGCGAGAACGGAAGTTCTAGCGGGTAGAGAACAAACGACGCCGGATTTTGCCACGCTGACGCTTTGTTGTTCCATGGCTTCCAACAGGGCCTGAAAGTTGCGTACGGTTTTATGCTTGATCGAAAACCAATTTTACATTTTATATGTTTTTATTCCGATGGAGGGAAATTCGAACCTGATGTTGCGTAGGCATTTTGTCGAATTCGTCGATGAGACAGCAGCCTCTATCAGCGAGGACGAGAGCACCCGGCTCCAGCGCAAAATCACTCGTACCTGCTTCCTTGGTGAGAGTAACAGTAAGACCGGAACACGTGCTGGAGTTCCCACAAATATAGACACCTTGGATGATCCATCGAACCGCTCATTTATAACATATCCAACGAATACACCGACCCAACGAAAAGATTTCTCCGTTGGATTCGCTACACCGAATCGTTACCTTTCGCAGCCACTCGAGTGCACGCTTGCAACATTTGGGATTTTCCAAGACCCGGATCTCCAATCATGAGAACATGAATGTCATCGCGCAGTGACTGATGCTTCGAACTTCCTCCGAAGAGACTCAAGAGCAATCCGGCTTTTACTATTTCATGACCATAGATGTTCGGACAGAGTGACCGAACGAGAAGCGAAAATACATCTGGTTCGCTGTGAACTTCCTAACGAAAACAATACGAAGGACTTTATACTTTGAAGGTTCCGCAGAGGTTTGACATTTTCATTCTTCGATGAGATTTCCTGATCACCTTTATAGCGAAGTAATCTTTGACACTTAATTCAATTCCTACGTCAGCTTTGTTCTTCGATTTACATTTGTTATTTCTTATCGAAACAGCCTCCATGTACAAAGAGAATGCGCTTACGGTGTTCCCCTTGGTCATTCCTATTCCGTCGTCTGTACCTCGAACCTGAAACCGGTTGGAGTTCAAATATCAATGAAAATAAAAACAGGATATTTGTGAGAAATCGGTATTTAGTAATTGTAAAAATTGGTAAATCGAGTTCATGTGAGATTGAACATTGCGATTCGATACCTTGATTATCCCCACAACGGTAACGTCATCGCCAGGCATGCAAGACTCCACGAGATCATCTAGCAACTCTACTTCCAGTATCCGAGGCATTCTACCCCTGTCATCCTAAGATGAGGTTCTACAATTTATTATACAGGACCACTATATCGCAGATCACACGACGGAATGTCATCCGTACAATTGGGGGGAGGGGGGAATTCTGAGTCGATTGATGATTCCCAGATCAACCCCTCAATTACTAGTCATATTTTAATCGTAAATTTTCAGCTGATTACGAATCTTATTGAATTTTGATCGAAAGCACGACAGGAACCAACGGGATACGTGTTTTTAGAAGTTTTTAACGATTTTTTCATGGAAATTTTGGGTTTTGGGGGGAATTAATGGTATATTCGTGTTCAGGGGACAAAATTACATCGTAAAGGACTTATAAAAAAAATATTAAAAATCAAAATTTTTTTTTCGATTTTTGGGCAAAATACATTTTTTCACTAAATCATCGATAACTTTTTTCCCTTTGGGATTTGGAACCCCACTCTGGGCTCAATCTCTTCGTTATGATTTTCTCTTCAAAATGCTTTTTTAATCATTAGAATCCGATAATTTTTTGATTTTTGGCAGAATTTCAAAGTTGGACCATCGATTTTTGCAAATTTTTCCATACATACCCCTTTGCGTTTTTTTTAGCGATT
>JAPYZI010002056.1:0-33881 GCA_030523105.1 Ophioninae sp. A BG-2022a | reverse complement strand
ATAAGCACTCACCATCGACGTAGTGTTTCACGAATAAACAATTCGCCCCATACAAAAAAAAATTATTTTAAAAAAAAGTATCGCACTCGGGAAGCGATCCCAGGTCCTCTCGAACCGTAGACATGGACGCTACCAATGGGCCCATTTCATCAATTGTAATTTTGATGCACTACTATGTACTTATGGTTTGTGGCCGGATGGATGATTGGCTCACTTTTGGGGATAATGCTTTATCGCTAGATGAAAGTATGACAATTAAAATTATAATAATACGAATATAAGCATTGACCATTAACGCAGTGTATCACGGATAAATAATTCGCCTCATACAAAAAAAATTAAAAAAATTATATCGGACTCGGGAAGCGAACCCGCACCCTCACGAACCGTAGTCACGAACGCTACCGACGGGACCATTTGATCATATGTAAATTTCATGCACTACGTGTATCTTATGCTAAGGAGGCGGATGGATGATTGACTCACTTTTAGCAATAATCCTTTATCGCTTGATGATATTACGATAATTCGTATGATAATAATACGAATATAAAAATTTTTCCGTTTACTTTTACGAATTACAATTTAGGCATGAGACGGCATAGGCATAGGATACGGACGGGAGCGAGTAAAGCGGAAACAATTTTTTACAAGATAAACAAGTTGTAATGTATATTTATTGATATATTTAAATGAACATAAAACTAATAAAATAAGATATCAGAGTGCGCTATACATGTTTTGTATACTTTAATCAGCTAAATAAGCTAAATAAGCATTGGAATAACTTGAAAGACGCGCGCGTGACGTCACCCGACGTCACGCGCGAGTCGGGCTCGGATTGCCTTTTCCCTCGAAGCTTCGTTTCGACTTGGCCGCACATGAAGGTCGTCAGCGTCCATGTGTTGGAGTAGCTACTGAAGCCGCGGTCGGGAAACTTCGGGCGTACTCGGTTCTCTCTGAAGATCTCCGAGCATCGCTCGATCACGAACAGGCGCGCTTTTGATTGTATGATCGGCTTGTAAGACCCTAGAGAGGGGGTAAGTTTTACACACCATCTGGCTGCACCGCCGTGTTTTTCAAGATGAGGAATTTAAAAATCTACAATTTGTTTTGTTGACCCTACTAAAACTTATTGACTAATGGTAACTTACCGAGGACAGGTACATTACCATCTCGGTTACATTATCGACTGATGGTAAGTTACTGACTTCTTCCACTCGATTTGACGGTTGGTTTCAGTTTCCTTAAGGAACTATTTTAAGTTGCTCGATTAATTTGCTGCGAGGATAAAAAATGGTACATGCCTACATTTCCCCATTGCTTTGCTAGATATCAACGAATACAGCGCCGCGAGGACAATATGGTGGATCTACAGTCATCCGAATTTCCCTCTATAGTACATACAGTTTTTTTATTTAATCTACGTCACCTTGATCTCCCCTACAACGATAGCCCACTTTACCAAAGACGTAGCGTAGTATTACAGACGCAATATCCCGATTTTCTAAAATACGATGTGCATACGTCAATTTATTTGTCGATTTGAAATTATGTCTATAGATGTCGATTTTTCTACACAAAAATAATGTACGGCAATCCAAATCGTAAAAACAATTGTGATTTATTATAATTTCGGTTTACAAATTGATGTTTCGATACGATTATTCAACTCAGATTGAACGATGGCATGAAATGATCCATTATAATAAAAATCGTCAAGTCCCTTTGGCGCAGAGGATAGCGCGTTGGACTTCTAATCCAAAGGTCGTGGGTTCGATCCCCACAAGGGATGCATTTTTTTTTTCGTTATTATACGAACCATCTTCACAGCGCTATACCATTTAGAGTGTGTAAATCTTAAATATCTAGGGTATTGTTCTTGTGTTATGTTCGTGAAAAGTTGCTCGAAATAATTGGCGTCAGAAAAAGCGCTTGAAGCTCTCGAACGCTTTGCGTAGTATGGCCGCTAAAGTCCTTCCACTCACTGAGCTATTGGAAATCTTACGCCGAGGTTTTTCAGCGTGTCGCATTGTTCACGATTTATACAGATTATTGTTCGACAACTTTACATCCGGAAATATTTCAGGAAAAATCACATGCGGTTTTGTTTCATAACATTTTTACTTTGGCTTAGGAAAGAGATCGTACATATAAATATACGTTTACACGTATATCCACTAATATCTCAGTACTTAACCGCAAAATTAACATCGCACACTTGTTACAATAAACACGACTATGCATCGTTTATTCCTTTATTATAACCGTTCATCATTGAAAAATCGGGAATTTTGAATGATCCATAATTGTGCGATAATTGTTTACTGATATTGATATGTTAGTCATCGATGGTAATGGTAATAATGGTAGATTTGTTCATATGTTCTTCTTCAAGAGTCAACGGGAATGACATATGGTTGAGGGTTTGGTACGAAAAACATTTGCAGCCGCATTGTCGAGGAACTGTACGAGACAAATATAACCTCACAATCTTCCGAACAGCATTTCCCATAAATAAAATCTTGTAGAAAAAACATAACATCAGGCCCTGAGAAATTTTCTGCTGTAGAGCTTAACAATTTTCTTCGACCTTGAACGGCTTTTTACGAGAGCAATAACGTAGAGAAAAATACGACGCCGACCGCGACGAAGGTAGCCCCAACGGAAAAAGCGACTCCAAGATTTAGTATAGTATCAACACAGAAAATACGATCACGAATAAAACCATAGCGTCGACGAGAACATAATTTCACAATAAGTTCCCTCGTCCCGAAGCGAACTGTTCATCGGATATCCCTAAGAACCGTTGAGACGTCATCCCCAGCATTCATCTTGACTGATGCTTCAGTATTACCACCATGTTGCAATCTCCTTGATAACAGCCAGCCAGTGCTTTCACCACACGACAAATTTCCAATTCCCGGGGCAATGCTGCGTTCAGAATTCGTTGATTTCCCGTAACACAGTAATCAGGTGCAATAAATACAACTGCGTCCGAGATAATATCGAATCTCATATCAATTACTATCACATATCCAGAGACAAGTACATATCATCATCACAAAACTGGATATCGATGAGGTTATGGTTAATCTTTTCGTGCGCCGTTTTTTTTTTATTATTTAGTTCGTTCTTGTCACCGCTAGACGTCAGCATCAGTCGATAATGCGAGGACGATGCGTAAGCCGGGGTTGAGTCGTTTCGCTGTCACGATGTAGACGATAATGGGCAGCGACCCCTCGAAGCCGTATACATCATATACACAACTAAAAACTAACATAATAAGGCGGTTTTTTTTATATATGGAAAAGAGTATGATAATCGGGCGTACAAGATTGCAAGGAGACGCGCAAAAGGGAAGGAGTAGTTGGTCGTGTCTTACTCGTCTCTCCCTCGCCATTTCGAATTATTTTGCCATCACAGCTATATATACGCTATATAGCAAAACACGTTTCTAATGTACTAGAGTAATGTATATATATTTATAAGGATCGCGGAGACACGAGAAGAGTCTCATCGATACCGTTTCAATGTACAAAAGAGGGAGGTATATCGATCGCGTGCATGCGACCGAGCCGTTTTCTTTTTTTTACGGGCCCGTTATACATATATACGTGTCTCGCGTTGGTGCGATACAATTGAGACAACAATTGATAAACTATATTATTATTACCATTTTTTTCTTATATTTCGCAACTCGCATTAACGGGGAAGAGATAATGCGGATAAATATTACGATGTGTTGAAGTGTGTCCGTGTGTGTCCGTGTGAAGCGAATCGAGGTTACCCCGAGGGCGCGAGTTGCTCATCTTTCGTTAAAGCTTTTTTTCCCCCCGCTTCAAACATAGGCAGACAAAAACAACGAACGCAATGCCACGATAAGCTAATGTGCTCCTTATTCCTTTTTTCTTCTTTTCTTTTTTTTTCTTTCATCTATATACTAATACAATATTGCCAGCCAGATTTGCATAATCGATAGCCCTCGTGGTTATTCACTTGCGAATGCTTCGCTAAGCTTCGTAGGCCATTGTTTTTTTCCTTCTTCAAAGGCAGCGCAAACGGGACGACCGGAAAAAAATCATCGAGCGTTACACACGAGCTATACAACGAGAAAGTCGAATCGATGCGAAGGCCCAAAACAACACGCAACTTAAAAATATCGATTCCAATCTACGTCTCTGTCTATCTCTCTCGTTTTCAGCATCGCGAACAAAAACATAAAATTCCGACGAAACATAACACATATATGATTTAAACGAGGCTATCTAAATTTATTATCGACTTGCGAGTCATTCAGAATTAACGTTACATCGTCGAAGATTAGCTCGGCACTTTCTTTCGAAAAAAGTGCAACAGCTCGGAATTATAGATTGATTTACTTTCGCGGGATAAAAACTGCGAGTAGTTACGGAGCTCGTACACCAATGGAAATATTTAGAAACCTTGAAAACACTAATTTCGCTTCTTTTTTTTCATAATTATATTATCAAAGATTTTCAAGGGAGATCCTTTTTAGGGCCATTTGTCGAGGCTTCCTTCGATCGACGGAAACGCCCTCATTTTGAGGGTCCTCCAGGATACAACTACTGGTACTGCTTTGTACTTTCCTCACCGATTAACAGACACCCCTGCGATGCCGACCATGATCCGGAAAGCGATGCGCCTTGTAGACAACCACGCCGAGTGGCGCATTCGTGTATGCGAGAAGAAACATTTCTAAACGTCCTACGCTCGTGCGAAAGATTGACCGCGCGGTGAACATTTTCTTTGTTCTTCGTAGATCCAAAAAAAGCTGACGGTGAGTATTGGTACGAGTAGCTTTTGTTATCGAGTAGGATCATGACAGTTTCGTTACCCGATCTCGGCACGAAAATTCCTTTAAAGAGGCTTACACATGTCGAAGTAGTAGAGAAAGTGGCATTTGAAAATGGCTGGAGAATAGTCGATTGAATATTCGCAAATCAATGCGTAGATCGTGTGTAACGACGCGACGAACGAACGTCCGAAGAAAAAGAAACTAATAGTACGCGTGGATATTACGAATTCAATTCGGTTCATCATATTGCAGGCATATCTTCGTTACACTCTGTAATAGACATATGTGAATGCGCGTTAAATTCGTATTACAAAAACGTTGTACGTCATACAGTTAATTTTCGTAAAGCCTCATCGGCGGTCATCTGTCCTTCTCTCTCTCCATCTCACACTCTCTCGACCCGGCAACGCAAATATAGATATACATAATTATCGACACACTGTAAAGTGCGTTATCAAATTCGCCCAATTGACCAAATGGGATCGTCTTCAAACAATCTAGCTCGTGCTCTCTCGTTCTTCTTGTCGTCTTTCTCTCGTGTCCTTCGCCCCCGGCTTCCCTAGTGTGTGTTTTGTGTACATGCGAGGCGGAGCACGCGCGCGCGAGGCTCAACAAATTAAAAACGTAAAAACATTAACAATATTATAATAATTAATTTTTTTGTTTCCTTATCGAAGATGTATAATGTGTGATGGCAGTCTTGAGTCCTGGAAAGATGCTGTGATTGTAGCTCTCATCGTCGAGTTTTTGTTTTTCCTTCAGGTCCTTCGATTCGATCACTCGTATTGTTTCTTTTTCCCGTTCTTTCTTCTTTTTCTTCTTCTCGTTTGCCCGTTCGTATTTTTTTCGATCATCTCCAGTCGCTGATGAAACTTGTTCGCGCTTAGATTCGCTCACGATTATCTTTCATTTGCGGCGACTTCTGCAAATGTTTTGAACGAAACACGTCATTAGCACTGAGATTGCGAATATCGTCTACTTTTTTATTTGTATCTTCGTATCTTCAATTTACGAATGAGAGCGTAATGCGTTTAGAAATATGGCGAAAATGGGGGTAAACGAAAGACGAAATATATATGTGAAAGGTAAATTCCAAATAAGGGCACGTCGAGAAAGACCGCGAGCCAATCGAGTCTAAGAAATATTGCATCTCGCTATCAGCGCCGCCTTTCTTCCAGCGGAAGTTTCTCGCAACATCTCCACACTGTACGTTTTCATTTTCACATGTAACTTGAAAATTGTCGATCGACGATATTTACATACGATTTTATTGATCCCAATAAATAAATTCGATTAATTATTCGTAGCCTGATACAAATTCAGATGACTAAAAAAAAGTGGAATCAAAATAGTGCGAAAGGTTCGGGGTAGGACGGTTGTGTGTTTACGCGGGTACAAACATCAACAAAGACATAAAAATAGATATAAATCTCAAGAAAAGGTGTACAGTTCGAAAAGTAATTAATAAAAATAATGAATAAAAATAAGTGGTGAAAAGATTCTGAAATTACGTGGAAAAACTACTGAACATTGATTATATGGCCTAAAATACTGAGTTGCGCGAAGACGCGTCAAGACGGCGCCACTGCAATCTATACGTTGAATTTTCGATCGACGCTGAAGAACGATGGAAGGGAATGTAATTTGCGCAACGTAAATTACAGACGTACCCGACTCGGCCAGACACCTACGCCTCGATCGGCTTCTTCTTCTCCTTTTTCTTCTTTAAGAAGGATGGCGTTCTGAGACCCTTCTTCTTCTTCTTTTCCTTCTTGGGTGATTCCTCGCTCACGCTCACATCCTGCGACATCGAACCCTTAACACGGAAGTTCTCACATATACATATAAACTAGACGTGTGACTTGACACGTGCGCATGCAATGTCGATCTGATCGACCTCTTTCAATATTTACAAGCTCCAAACGCGTCGCTTCGATTCCTCTAAATCGAGCTCGTACTCAAAGCACAATGAAGTCGAACGTTTATCCACGAGTTTAATTCGGGTTATGGAATTTCCCCGGTGTTTACTTTTTTTTGAGGTTACGTCGCGGCTATTGCACGGGACAATTCAAACGCGATCACAGCAGGACTTGTGAACTACACCGCATTTGCGTTCCTGTTAAAATGAATCAATTGTCCAACCGTGAGGGAATTGTGTTCGAAAATTTGTAAGGTTATGTCGACCTTCACGGCGTAGAGACGAAATCACAAAATTCAAGGACGCGGACAAACGTTATGAACTTGAAATCTTCATGTCAATGTCTACCATAACCGCAATATTAAACTAACGCTAAAAAACTATCTAGTAACTTGGTCCCTCTTCGTGTTACATCACATCGAACCGAGAAGGAAAGCTAACATCTACGATGTTTGACCATATATATATATATATATACATTTTTCATTCTTACATGTTACTGCAGTTGCGAATCACAGATGAAGTAAGTCTGTTCATAATCATTGCAACATTTTTTTATCGAGTTTCTCTACTTCCTACACAGTTGATTCGAAGAAAAAAAAAATTATCTCAACCACAATAAGTAAAGCAATTGGGTCTCAATATTTTGTGTCGGGTGTCAAAGTACGAAGTTGGAAATTTCTTATCGAAAGCGCCCAATGATTAAGATAGTTCTCGCGCGACTAACTCGATTTGACTAAAAAGTACAGCCGGTCAAATTATCTGAATATCCTGCTGTAAGGTGCCATTTTAAGTTTCCAATGCAAGATCTGCTGGTCACAACGCAGCCTCAATATTGATGTTACGTGTAAGGGAGTTTTTACACTTCCGTAAAAGAAACAGCAAAACAGTAAAGTACATGTCCGGAGGAAATAAGAAAGCAAAATTATTGAGCGTATTATATCTGAAATACATATTAGATGCGCGATGCACGATTCTGATTGGTTCATTCCCTCTTCGGTCTAGCCAGTAGAATACTCCCTGTCAAAAGTGTTCGATTCTTTGCTACAATAGCGTAAACTTAAAACTCCAACGCTCAACCATTCCACGTGTCAAGAGGGAAGACTTTTGTACACTATTTAGCACGAGAACTACGTTAACGTGGCTCATGTGACTACGACACCGCATGCGAAAATATGACACTAAGGACATTTATTAGAAGGTCACCCCATCCGAGGGCAGTCCGATTTACGCTACTTTGCCTTCTTAGGCATACGCTGAATATCGATATTAATAATAACAAAAAAATAACAGTCAACGAACCTCTTTGCTGCTCTGAGAGAAGGTGCTGTGATGAGCGTCAGAGTGATCGCCGTTCACCGTGTTTTCTCCTGGAACAAAAACACGCATATTGCCAGACTCGTGTGTGAGCCCTGATTTGTTTGTTACCATCGGGATTACATCGATTGGTAACTCATTACCGACAATGAATTCTCGTCATGGCGAAGATTCAAATATACATAAATACGCACATACAAGAAAAAAAAGAACAGTGCACCAAAGGCTTTCTTACCTCTGACTCGGGTTGTTAGTCGCTTTAAAAAATGTGCGTATTCGCAAGTTAGTGCTTGTTATTTGGTGCAACTTGAATGCGAGCATAAATCGACCATACGGCGATCATTTCAGGCATTAATGACGTAACACAAAAGCGGAAACGCATTTATTCAACACATGCGTTAATGAGCGGCTCAAGCCCTGAGTGACATTTGGCATCGTACATTCTCAGCGACATAAGACAAAACAAAATGGCGATTGTTCGTCGATATTCGCAGCTAGGAAAAGAAAATCAAAAGAAACTGTCACGTATATGTACATACGTAAAGAGTGAACAAAAAATATATCGTAAAAGAGAAAAATTCAATTCTGCGTGTCTGAATACGTAATCGCCATTGCATCTTTTACAAGACCGGGTTAGAGTCTCTTGGATCCCAGTGGAATTCTTTCCAAGCGCACACGTGTGTCGTTACAGTTCAGTGCTTTTGTGTAAGGAGAGAAAAAATTCATAATATGAAGCATAAAGCCGCTTCGCTGGCTGCACTGAGGGAATTATCGATTTGTTACTGACACCGAGTTTTCGATTCAAAAGGTGTCCTATCATCGCACAGCTTCATCTTAGTTAAAGCCGATCAAATCTTGGCCTGCTTTGCAGAACCGGGATAACAATGTTCACGTGATTAGCCATATGGGTTTAAGACGAACAATTTCCTCAATGTAGCCTAGACTTAACGCTTGAGAAAAAGTGAAGAAAATAAACATGTCTTGACGAGAAAAAATTGAAGAGCTAATGAAAAATAAAATAGGCCGATGGAAAAAGTTGAGAGGTGGAATTATTCATGTTCGGAGGCTAGTTCGTTGTAACTGTTGAGGGTATCTGTAAGATTGATATTAGAGACGACTCTGTAAAGGCTCGTATCTTCGTATCGTGGCAATGATTGTAATGATGGAGTACGAAGTGGCCAACACGGGCTGGTTACGATTTCTCTGATAATTGGATCAGCTCGGCAAAATTCAGGTTCGAGATCAATCGACAACTCCTCTTCCAAGCTTGCAAACTCGTTCGATTCGCAAGCTTGTGTTCGATGCTCCTCCACAGTTTTCGCATCCGTCGTATCAGACTTTTTCGTTCGAATTCCATCAGTGACTTCTCGGTTATTCTCTTCTACAGGAATTACCTCGTAAGAGAGATCATACTGATGCGAGATATTGGTACGGAGGATGGTCGTAGTCGAGACGTCGGCGTAATTGGCCGTAGTGTCAAAGGCATCGTCGTTATCAAGGGCAGACAAGGTCTGTCGAGTGTCATCGTTGCTGCTGGAAACATCAGCGTTATAAGTGCTGCAATAGAGAGCGTCACTAGAGGTTTCGTCGCTGCAATCTGAAATCGTGTAAGTATTGTTGCACGTGTCGTCATCTTGATCGCAATGATCTTCTTTGTGGCGATCGGTGCGGTGCTGGTTGTCGAGTCTCTGAACGAATTCGTCAAGCAGCTCTTCCGCCATCTCTTCCATCATTTCTTCCGGTATGCAAGTGAGGGGAGAGTCCCGGATAGCTGGATCGTAATCTCGTTCGTAGAAGCTCAAGCTGTCTCGAGTTTCCTCGGGTCCATCGTATTCGATCAAGCAAAATCTTGGAGGTACCGCACGATCTTCCACGGTCTCTTTGCTGGTATCAGACTTAGTATCGTTCTCCGTAGATTCGGAGGTCGTGAGTTCTGGGGGTTCCGGCGACATTGAAACCGGAAGTTCGAGTGTTCGTTTTGGAAGTTTAATCTCGACGCTTTCGCAACTTTTCCAAGAAGCATCATCGGACTCGTCTCTCTTCTGGGCCTCAATGGATTTGTCGTTTGGGTGCTCCACTCGCAAATTCAACTCGAAGCGCTTGTTCGCAGGATTGTATCGAGCGGGACTGCGAAACTCGAGAACGATATCGTCGGTTTCAGCTTCGTTGCTCGCCCGCGAACTCGTTCTGTGCATCTCTTTCATTATACCAACGTTCGTCGATTCCTTGTATCTCTTGGAGTGCAAAACGTCGCGTTTTTTCTCGGCAAGTTTGTCGACTATGTGATGAACAATTTCGTCTATGACAACGAGGCTGTTGCTGCTTCCGGTGCAGCTGCTAGAATCCCGGTTACTCCTTCTCTCGTCCGTATCGGTATCGCTCGATAGGCTCGATAAATTTTTCGTCTCGAGACACGGTGTATTATCAGTTTTCGAGTCCAGCTCGAGTCTCTGAGTTACGATTTTCTTCGCGGCATCGATCAGAATACTTTTTTCGTAATTTCTCGTATCCTCGTCGTCCTCGCTCGAGTGCAACGACGGAGCGATCCTCTCGAGTGAGGACACGGCCGATATTACACCGTCGACGATGTTTGCTGCGCATACAATCATCTCGTGGATCTCGAGATGCGCTATTATCTCGTTCGCGGAGCTGCTGATGTCTTTCTCGAAGGACTCATCGTCATCCTCGTCGAAATCATCAATGGGGCACAACGGTGAGCCCCGAACGTCCGAATCTTCACTCGGATCGTCGTAAACTGCCTCGACGTTCCACTCTTCGTCGTCGCTTCCGTACGGCCCGTCGAGAATCGCTTCGTTCAGTGTTTCTTTCGACGACTCGCTTGTTAATCTCATTTCGGATGCAGCGCTTGGATCTCCCGAAATTCCATCAAGAATGTCAACGTTTATTGATAATTTCTTGCGGGTTCCATTTTTCCTGTCCGCGTCGATCAACCTCTCTTCATCGATAAATACCTCAGATACGAGACTGTAGTATTGCAACGCGGTTGGTGAATCGAGATTGTACTTCGTGGAGACGTCCAATTTCGGCAGTGAGTTCATTACGATTTCGGACGGGGTTATGTTCCCGTTCATCGACGTTATCACCTGAGCCACGCTGTCTTGACGGTTGAAAAAGCCTCGCTTTTTCGGTGAAACCGGCAATAGCTGATCGATCTTGTCGATGTCCTCGTACTCGTCGATCGTGTCGGCCGAAACGTCACTTTCGTTTTCCTTCCGTTTCGAGATCGTGGAATTAATCTCGTTTTTTGTCACTTCGAGCGCAGCGTTGTCTTCAATCCTGGCGCACGTTTCATCGTTTCTGTGAGGGCTTATCAATAAATTGCTATTCTCGTCGGATTGACCGCCGTCGACGGTGCACAGAGATGTGCAATTTTTCGTAGACGGAAGCAACGTAGTGGCGAAATTCCCGTTCGTTGCGTCGCTCGCGATGATCGTCGGTTCATCCGTGTCAATAATTGGATGACCGCTGATTTGATCGATCTCTCCAAGGCAAGACGACTCGTTATTCTTCAGATCGGTTGTTTCACATCCCGGCTTTACATATATCCGATCAACGAAATCCGGTTTCGCAGTCGTATCTATTCTACAATCGACCTCTCTCTTCTCGACATCCGGTTTCCAAAATTCACCCATCTCCGTTCCTGCGCTCGCTTGATGGTTATCAGGGACTGGATTCGTAAACTTCTCGACGATGCTTTTCACGTAACCGGAAGTGTTAAAAAAGGAGGTCTCGTAGTATCTAGGGGGAGTGGATGAATCTCTGGGTGACGAGAAACGATCGATGGCTTCGGCCAATTTCGCCGATAGTTTTCTCTTTCCCTGATAAGCCTCGTAGTCGAAACGGCTGTCCTCGAAGAAAGCTCTTTTCAACCCGGAAGTGCGAAGCCTCGAATCGTTTCTAAGCGCCCCGCTAATTCCTCGATCAACGAGTTTCGCGTATTTCGCGTCAGACTCCTTTCCAATCTTGCTGTTTTCTCTCTCCTGTCGCGACAGCGCGTCGACGCAACATGCGATCGGATTGTTACTCGTAACAACGCGCATTCGTTCCGCCACGGTTGAATACTTCGCGATCGTCAAACGAAGCACGTCGTACTGTAGCACTCCAACCGGACGCCAGTTAAATGTCTCGTCTCCGAACACGCTGCTGCAACTGCTCGCTAACAAATCTGCAACCGTTATATCAGCAAAAAAAAACAACACTCAACTGAGGTAGACACGCGACAACGGATGCAATTTTCATTTACGGTCACGTCACTCGTCCATCCACCTTTACGACGTTTTTCTTTCTCTCTCTTTCTCACCTCGCCTTTCCTCATTCTCATTTATTTTGTCCTTCTTCTGTGGTGTATAAATAATATTCATTTGCGTTTATGTATTTATATATGCACACATGAATATATGTATATATCCATTTGTACGTATGTATATATATATACTTTCGTATCTCCAATATGTGCACGTCCACTTGACTAAAAAACAACACCTATGTGATTTAATTAAGAAATGAATAACGGGGCGTTGTGCAATGCGCTCAGCAAATCGGGTGGGTGTGCAATCTGAATGACAATGAAGACAAGCAAGGTGCGAGGGATTTCCCGGGTCACGAGTATTTACCCTAGGCTTCAAGCCCACATGCCCAATGTCGGGAAAACCAAATCTGATCGGTACCGCTACTAATTTAAATGTTTCGACTAAGCAATCAAATATATACATCGCAAACAATTTGCACGAACTTGGTATTTTTCGCTCACTACACTTTTCCTTATTTTGCAAAGTCAATTTTTATTGACGCCTTGTATCCTTCTTTTTATTCTTTTTTATCGCAAAATGTTCCCAAAATTTGCAGGCATTCGAGGCCAAATAATGAGTACCGTGTTGACGATTTGAAAAAAAGATATATGGAGAAAATGAACTTTATGAATCTGATGTCATAATATTGATAAATGTAAAGCTACATTTTGTCGTTTTTCAATTTAATTAAATTATTATTTCATTCCCAAATTAAAGATAATAACCGGGTTCATGTCGGAATTTAAAAAAACTTTGAGCAACATTTGAGGTTATGCGGTTTTACGTTATAATTTGAAAAATATAGCATCCACATCGAGGAACCAAATTGTTTTTTTTTTTTAATTATGACGCGTATGTTCTATTTGCATTTGATGTACGAATAAAATGTTTTTTTCTAATGCGGGCGTAACTTCCGACTCCGCTATCCAAGCTGTAGTTTCGCCCTTAGAAATAAAAGCTTCAGATGTGTGCATATACAACGACGGATGTGAGTTTGTTCGAGTTTGAGAAACTTTCCGACAGAATTGTCGGGCGAGTACTGAGCGAGCGGAAATCGGAGGATCGCAAGTAGCACAAAGTGAAGTTGACCTCGTTCTGGAAGAGCGTGCAAACTGGCTTGGAATAGATTAAAAATAAATGGATTGTCAAAGCAGCGATACCAGATCAGCATCGAGTACGCAAAATAAATGAAAGCGTTAATTTATCGTTTCTTCCATAGGAAAAGAACAAGGATGGAAGAAAAGAAGAAAGGTTAAAAATGCGCACAGGTGGAAAGACGATGCGCAGGAAGCATGTTCGGAAGTGCAACAAGAAGGAGAAAAGCTTCTTTTCTGGATACGAGGTTTTCTGGACAAAAAAAAGCTCGGGTTGGTCCATGATGGGATGAATCGTGGATACCTCTTTTGTGACTGGTGTACTCGTTTCTCGGTTCGACTGCCGTGCGTCTCATCTCGTTGAGGAATTGGCTCGTCGCGTCTTGAGCTGAAGATTCGAGGAGACACAAAGACGTGTACACGGAGACGCCAAGAAAACGTTAAAATTGTGTTCAGGAATGATGACGGGGCCGGGATCAGATTTCAAATAACGAAAAAAAAGAAAAGACGGAGGGGATATTTCAAAGTGGACACTCACCTGTCAATTCGTCTCTGATCGAGGTTCGGGACTCTCGAAACGACGGGGGCACTTTTTCCACAATGCTGCTCGTCGCGGGGGCTGTGTGCATCCGTGCCATGCATTTCATTCATTCGACCGCGTAGACACCATCGAGCATGCAACGATTATCATTTGGTTTTTTTTTTAAATAAAAATATTTCGTAACCATTCGATCAAACGTACCGACGCATCAGGCGTAAAGGAATTTTTTCACATAACCACTGAACATTCGTGGCGAACATGCGATCAATTGGGTCGAGGAAATGGGAATGTTATATCGAGGAAAAAATATCTTACCGTCGCTCAATACCATTTCCGGTTGACTCGGGACAGGCACTTGTTTCGTTTCTATCCGCAATACGCGAGGTTCTGAAACGGAACGAATGATACATCAGAAATTCTGAGGGTTGGCACGGTTTCACTCGGATTACTTTTAATGGAAAACGAAGTTAAATAAAAAAAACGTTTGTCTTTTTTTTTAACCCATTGTAGAGTTTAAAGTCCTGAAAATAGTTTGGGTTAAATCTAGCCATTGAAAAAAAAAGTTATTGAAATTTTTTGAATAACTTTTTAAAGAATTTTTTTAATTGAATGCTGTATCGTAAATTATATGAAAATTTCAAACGAATTTGCCAAGTTTTCGAAGCAATTGCATTGCAAATTTGATTCTTCGTTATATATGCTGAATTATCGAACTTTTCGAGTTTTCAAAAAGAATCGTTTCCGGTTAGAATACTATTTCGATAAAAATCACTGAATACTGCAATCGTTCGTCCGATGTAAAAAAAAAAACATCGATTCGTAATTCATACCGTCTCTGCTCTCTTCCTCGGTCTCCGAGGTGACAGAAATCGGCGACTGTACGGGACTTTTGGCAGTGCTGGATTCGTGAGTCGCGCGACTGACGTTGAACGACGAGAGTGCTTCCGACTCGGACTGGGATTCGTCATCTGTAAAGTATCATCAATATATCAAAATAATCTAATCAAATATTTTGTTTTCTTCTATTTCAATCATTGTCAAAGATTTTTTTGGTTTTTCGAATTGGGATGATGAATCTCCAATAAATAAAACAAGTAACATTGCAGTTTAAAGGGGAGGAAGAATATTGAAAAATTAAGAAAATAAAATTAAATTAAACTTAATTTAAAATAATCGTCATCGCAAAGCGACTAAAACTTACAGGGGTCTCCCTTGTGTTTGCGTTCGACCTCTTTTTTATATTGATCGAGTTCCTGATCGGTGACCGCGTCGAAAGGATTTTTCGCGTACGGAGTTTTGTACACCATAGCGTTGTGCTGGAATCCTCGTTGTATTATACCTTTGCTGGCTGCACCAACGAGCACCACTTGTTCACCGGTACCGCTGATCGTGGCGTCCTTAGCAGAAATGAAAAATAAAAACGAAATATCAATTTGAAAAAGAAATTCAAGTTTGCAGGTTTGCTTCAAGATGTAATAAGAATTCAAAACGTTTGAGCTGACCTGCATCTTCTTCGCCTCTTCCCAGGACACTCCTTCGAGGATATGGGACTGTGGACCCGCCGATATTTTGTCAGCTCTGCGATAATCTTTTATCTGCCCGACACACAGACACACAATTCGGTCGAGGATTATCAAAATAATACGTCGTTGAGGATACACTGCGTATCGTATAACGGAAATGTGAGAGAAGAAGAGGACGGAACGAAGAGTTGTAATTAATAAAAATAAAGATCGTAGAAAGATGAAGCCGAAAATCGTAAATAGAAAATAACAGCAATCGTCAAAAGAAGAGAAGAACAATCGTTGAAAAGAAGAAAAACTCGTAAAAAATAATAAAAGAAGAATCGCACTCACCTGTTGTTGCAATTGCTTAAATTCTTTCGGATTGGTGTTCTTCGGTACAAACTGTAGGGCACTTTCGATCTTGACCGGCGTACTGCTGTGCGTTGGCGATCCATCAGACACCCACTGCACACAAAACCAGATCGTTAGATGCGACCCAAACAAACGTGGGGACAACTTTTACAACTGAGAGCTAAGCGTTTCTGATAGATATGAATTTTTGTCACTCTCTCTTCCTCTCTCTCTCTCTTTCTATCTTTTTCTCCTTTCTAACAATTACGCTCTGTTGACTCATTCAAGATGACACGTATGGCTCTCCACTTCACTTTCTCACTGCATGCCCCGTTCTCTCGATCTTTCACGCTCCCTCTGCCGATTCACTCTTCTATCCGTCTACTATGATTGTTTTTCAATAGCCTCGTCAATCGCGGATTCTCATGTGCGCACACACTACGCGCAGACATTTTTGGATACGTTTCTTCTCCCAATTTTTCAACCGGAAGTTATCGCCAAACTCACACTTTTTCAAGATTATTTTCAAGTTAACTATTCTCTCTCGAAATTGTTCAAACTCCAGCAAGTTCTTCGAAAATCTTTAAAAACGAGGTGGATACATTTTTCAAACGAAATAACATTTTTCCCAAAAAGAAATTCGAGCTGGATGCTCATTGAAATCCTTCCTCGAAATTTCTACTGCCATTTTCAAAAAAACCAAAGTTTATTTTTTTACATAACTCATTACTTCCGTACTGGATCGTACTTTAAAAAAAAAAAATCCCCAAAAAAGAATGTACCAGAAAGAAAAGTTGGGTTGACGAAAATCTCGAAGAAGTGAAAAGTCAAGATCACTGGTAGGATATTTGAAAAATTGTAGCTAATATCCGTAAAAAAAAAGTGTAAAGATAGCTGGTTGAAAATTTGAAAAATCATAGCTAATTTCCGATGAATTCTTTATCAGAAATTCTTGTCGATCGGAAATTGAATAAAACGTATCCAAACTTGCGAGAGTGGGTGGTTCCATGTATACGAGGGTAGATTGCGATTAGACACGATCATCGTTAGTCCCACGATCATCGATATTGTCACGAGTGCAATGAATCATGAAAAATCGATAATCGGAGGGTTGGGGGGGGGGGGGGAGGACAAAGCTTTCGGGCTACACCGATCTGGTTTTGTTGCAGCAGTGGATGTTTTGACGTACGCGAGAGAGATCGTAGTACGACGGATACAGATTGTCACGGCACTTGGACAATCTCAACGACAGACACTCTTTGCACGCACACACATACACACACACACGCACACATATGCACGTGTGCGGCGCGCATTCATTCAAGTTCGCTGAATCGTCGACGCGATAAACGTCCTCCTCGTCCAATCGCGATAGAATTTTTCCTCTTCTATCCCACTTTTGTTCTATCAGATAACGAAAAAAAAAAAAGAAACACGCGATGCAGCGATCGCGGAAAAAATTATCGAGCGTGAACGATAAAGTTGGTTCGTTCAACCCTCGAGACTGACCCACAGTCGCGTTCAAAACGACACACACACGCATACCGCTAAATGCCTGAATTGTCAATGAAAATCACGCTACATGGCGTCCAGCTTAACACGTTTTCGGAAAGCTACAGGAAATTTAACGTTTATTCGAAAGATTAGGGAATCTTGACGTTTTTATTCGAAAGCTTGCTCTCGAGAAGTCAGGATTCGAAATATCGTATCCAATTTCGCGTTCCCATAGAAATTAAGTAGAGTTAAAGTGTGAATGGTTGGAACCCGACGAAAATGATATTATTTTTATTTCTGAAAATTTCTTTCGTCATATTGGACCCATAAAAATCGAGGGAACATTTATTACGACCCTTATTTGCCAGCGATCTAAACCTGAACAATATAATTGGGCATAATAACAATTTCTATAAATTAAAATATTATTAAATAAAATTGTTATAAACTCAAATTTATTTCTATATGTCAAAAATAAAGTAAGAAATAAAAAAATGTGACAAATTTCGTTACGTTCCAACGACGCAAACTTTGACCGCATGGAATTACAAAAAAAAGAGTTTAAATTTCCGGTAGCACTGGACGCCATGTCGCGAGAAGAACCGCTCCCATGCAATGAGAAAATCAAAAAGATAAGAAGATTAATCTTTGCGAAAGCGGCTAAGGCTAATCGGTGAAACGAGATTGCGAAGAGATTGTAGCGAGTACGATGATGAACGTTGCCGTGAATATACCGAAATTCCGAACTTTAGTCCGTATTAAAAACAAAAAGGGCGAAGAATAAAATGGAAAGGAAGAATGACAGTATATGTGTTTGTTAACTTAGACCAATATAGAAATCCGAGCAGACGCGTGTGAATTTTTCTCAATTACCTCCTCAGCGTTCTGATCCACCCACTATAAACGAGAAGAAGCAAACAAAAAACGCAATGCGTCCGATTAGATTCGCAGATTTTTTTCGTCATATCGAAGAATTAATAAGAAAGCAACAACAACGATCGAAATTTAATATTTACGACGTTTCGAAAAAAAAAAACTCTCGTATTGATCGTTCGAACTCGATGTTTGAAAGTGATTTTTCGTGATTAACGAATTTCATTATTTTTTTTTGGTTTATTTCGCACCTCCGAAAGCTACAGAACTCATTGGAAAAAAAAACGAAATCTCGTCACCGCGAGAGAGCACAACAGTTGGCCGAAAAAAAATAATAGGGATTCGGAAGTGTAGCGAATTCGGACTGTAAATTTCGTTGTTGCACGTCCCGATATATATATATATTTAATAAATCACACGTTGTATATGTATATGTATATATATATATATATGTTTGTTCGAAGAAACACGTTTAAACCTCTGAACAATTGGACACTCTAAAAGGGAATATACGTATAGATATATCTCATTAATTTATGCTCACTTCGCCAAAGTCGTCACGAATTCTCGTAAGCGTTTCAACTTTATATCAGGGACAACTTCAACGAGCAAAACACGTAGATTTTGCGATAGAGTATTACAGCAAAGCGTAACATTTAGGAATATATTTGTATATATGTATACGTATATGAATGTGTGTATAATTGTCTGTGTGTGTAAACGTATTAGGATGCGTCGAAAAATTAATTTGTTCTACGAGCTCGAAATTTCATCGAGAAAACAAAATATTGGAGGTCAAATCAAATTCGATAACTCTATTCTTGATATTCTATTTTTATTTTTTTATTATACGTAAAAATGGTGTTTCCGTTCTGAACTTCGATTACCAAATCGTTACTGGTGAAATAGCTTTCCAGAAAATTGCAAATATTTTTTAAACAAAGCTTGGGCTTGTTTGGGTTTCAATTTTCGGGCAGATGTAATGTTTAGGAATTTAACGATGTTCAGATGTCAAACGGAAAAATTCAAAGCGTACTGAATATTCGAAATGTTTAGAAAGAAAAAATCTTTTTTTATTTACGAGAAAACTTTTGTTTGAACAAAAAATATCTTTTATTATTGGCGAAAAAAATGTTTGTAACATAAAATGTATTTTTTGATGAAAAATCTTTTTTGCTCGAATGTATATGTGAATTTCTCGTGTAAAGATCGGAAACCGTCGGTAAATGGATCAGAAGTTGGTCGAAGAAACGTTATCAGTGAAAGTAACTTGTCTTCAAGACGTTTTCTATTTATCCGACACATCCTTATATAAATACGCGCGTGTGTGCGTTGTACGTAAGAGTAAATTTACCGCACCGTATCTCGATGGCACCGAGACCAGTGATAACATCAAGAAAACTTCGTGACGTGAAGAAAAAAAAACAAAAAATGCGTTCGTTATAAAAAAAAGATACCTGAAGTAATAGAGTTTAGCTGAACACGAATATCTCGAAGAGCCCAAACGACTTTCGGTTGAATTAGGCTTTACGAGTGTTTGGTTATTGTTATCAGGATTTGTGGCGTTTTCTTTTTTGTCGATTCGATTCAATTGAACAATGATCAATGAGCAAACGATATTTGGTGTTTTTTCAGAGTCGCCGAATTCAATGATTTTTCTCGATGGTTACTCTGGCCTTTTTCAGCTATTTTTAAAATCGTATTTTCTCTTTGCTTACTTAAATTCACTTGGTGGAGTTTGTTCGTTTGATTAGTTTTTGTGGATAGCCAGCAACGCTACGTTTAACCTCTAATTGTGGAATGTAAACCGTAATACACGTGAAAAAAAGATGGCTAGTGTTTAAATCAACGATTACGTTAACGCCGAAAAAGATACGATCGGTCGGAACGTTTAATCGATTGAATTGGTACATTACTAAGGGATAAATAAAAGGAACGGGGAGATTCGTTGATCGCCTCAGTCCGCAACAGCTACCGTTGCGAAATCATCGCGAATTCGGGTCTCGCGCGATCTTCAAAAGAAATTATTCGTTATGATCTCTACCTTGGTGATCTTCTTCGGATCCTGTGTGCCTGTTTCTTGTATTTCGATCTTCTGATATACGTTCGGGGAGTTAAGCCAGCGCGATCTGTCGGTTCCTTTGCGACCGCCTTTCCACAATCTAAATGCAACGATAAATATCGTTAGACATTTATTTTCATATTTTTTCAGCGAATTGCTAATTATTCATATTTATTTATTTATTTATTTGTCATTATTTTGTATTCAATTTCATCAATATTTTTTTCATATTTTTAATATTTTTCTATTCAAATTTTATATATTCATAAAACCCGAAACCCGATAATTATTAATCATTTATGAAACGGGGTTCATCGATTCTATAAAAAATACGTTTATTGCTATTTTTAATTCTCTAATTGTTAATTAATTTAACGAGTATCTCAACTTTCGAAAGTTTCTGGAAGATAAAGTAATCAAAGGCTTAGCAAAGCAGTATGAACGATGGTATAAATAGATTATGTTATGTAGAAGGTTTCCAGCAATTGGAACTCCGGCTGAACTGATATTCACTCAGAGTCAATCGATAAGAGGGTCGTTAGATCTTATCGCAACATTTACTTTTGGAATTCCTCTATCGCTTCGATTTCCTCGACTGCGCGACTGACAGCCGCGCAGTCGTATTTCGAAATAACGCTACACGACCAAAGAAATACTTTTCACTGTATTTTAATTCGTCATGGTTAGAGATTCGTAGGTAACAAATATCGGAGATATTACGATTTTTACGAATGTTTTGGAACTGCTTTTTTCACCATTTTGAGATACTCAAAAAAAATGGGAAAAATTATGCTAAGAAAAATCTCGAAAAATATACTCAAAAAAATCTGAAGAATTACTGAAAAAAATGTTTTGCATATTTTTTTGTCGCCTTTCCCAAAAACTTGGAAGTCGAACTGCTTTTTGCTCAGCCATGAAGTAATCACTTTTCCAGGCGAAGAGTATAAAACTAGGACACGTGCCGTGAAAACAAAGTTTAGTTTGGGTTTTAATTACATGGATCAAAGCTATAATTCTTTTGTTACGGGGGCAAAATGCGTACCCTTGTTTGTACAACTCTTCCTCTTCGAGAAGATATCCGAGGGATGAAACGGCAGGCGGGACTTCGACGTCGTTGCGTGGACGGGGTGGTTCTCCCTTGATCAGCGGATGTCTGTATATGTAGCCAGTTCGGAATCCCTGCGAAAAAGGGGATGGAAAGAATAAAATCGGCTCGAAAAAAATGAAGAATTCTACAAAGTATTCGTATTAGGTTGGCAAATAAAGTAGTAGCGTTTTTATATTTTCCTTCGTTTGGGTTTATAATTAAAAAAATGAATAATACAATTAAATCTAAAAAAATTAAGTATTAAAAAAGTTTTGTTTCGATTTAAAAAATAAAAAATAAAAGTTTTGTAAGAAAAAAATAAAATAAATTTTAAACATACAATCAAATGTTTTAAATAAAAAATTAAATTACTCAAAATGACGATTAGCACAGTTTCGTAGAGCAGAAAGGGCTCGATCAAATAAATATTATACACTTTGTCAAACAGCAAAAGAATCCTAAAATAAAATAAAATATAAAAACACTACGAACCTATTTTCGAACCTAATACATAAGAAATAAGATATTGGACTGACTGCATTGTCGAGCATTCTCATCAGGGCTTCAAATTCGGTGCCGCCGATCCTCCAGCGTTTTTCGAGTTTTTCGGCGAGCGGCGAAGGCTCGACGGTCGCGGGTGCGGCAACCGCGCCAGACGCCCCCGCGGGTGCTACAGGTCCCTTCCGGGAGGCCTCGTATATCGCTTTCTTCGCTTCGTCGGATATGAGATTGAGATTTTCGAGGCCGACCGGCATTAATTTGAGCTGAGTCTCACAGGCCAATACCGTGTTGTAAACATTGTAAAAAGCTTCCTCGACCGTTTCGCCACAGCAGAGCGCGCCGCGATTCGTCAGGAGCATAACTTTGTTTATCGGGCCAAGATTCCGCGTTATTTTCTCGCGTTCCTCCGGCTCGAGGACGCTCTCGCCGATGTAACGGTGACTGCTCACCTCACCGATCACTATACTCTCTTGGCCCAGCGGAAGGAGGCCGGATTTTAAGGATGATACCTGCAGATGTGAAAAAAATACGAAAATCGATTTTAACCCTTAATTCATCCATCGAGATGTATTATTAATTAATTCTGTCTCATTCTAAAAAAGTCTAATTAATTAATTCTAAACTCAGGACTTAATGCTCGGATTTTGCTTAAAAAAATCTATCGGCTAGTAGAATCGAAACTCGCAACGTTGGAGTGCAAGTTTGAGTCCCCAAATTTCTGTTTTCGGTATTTAACCATTTTTATTCCCTAATTAAAAACTATAAATTATAGAATTAAAAATATTGTGTAAAAAATAATGGAAAATTGTCCGAAAAGAAATTCGTTGTTCGACATCGATTAAAGTTCGAGAGAATAATCTTTCCTAAATTTTTGTTATACTTTTCGTGCTTCTGGAATTTTTACAAATTGTCCAAATATGAGAAAAAAAATGTTTTTTTGGATTCCAACGATGAAAACTTCGACGTCAGGATTAAGTGAACGATTTCAGGATGCGATGTACTCACGGCAGTAACAGTCGGTGTCGTAATGTGAACGATGCACTTGATATCGGGCCTGGCGGCGTGTATCGTCGAGTGCAATTGAAAACCGGTCACGTGAACACCAAAATTCGTCGTGCCTTGTTCAACGACGGTGCCCTTCATGTCGACCTTGACGAGACTGGAGGCAGTAACCTCGTGATACAAGAGACCGTAAGGATTAACGAGAAAGTGTTCCTGGTCCTGATTGAGCCGGGCAGTTATTTGGCCACCGACGCCTTGGGTCCAGCCGTAGAGATCGAGCAGTCGAAACACTGCGGCTAGCTTGCAACGGAGCATTTTTTCGCCTTTCGCGTAGCCCATGCTCTCCACTCCTCGAATGTCGTTTATTGGCACGACGCAGTTTGAATCTACGGAAAATTCCGAAAAGTGAATTTTATTAGAGTTTTGTGGGGGCAAGTGTGCGCATTTCGAAAACGGTTGTAAAAAAAATAATGAGATTGCAGTTCGCAACGAAAATTATTATTTTTAATTTTCTCGATTTTTTTAATGACTGAAATCGTAAGTAAAATATCTCAATAATTCAAATAAGAAAAGAAATGTCATTGCGTCGCAACGATGCGAACTTCGAGTCCATATAAAAAAAAAGATTTACGAACTTTTGAACACATTGGCGTTGAAACGAGCACCTTGGGCACCCATCATTTCGGATATCTGTTGCAACAGGCCCGAAGGTCCGGAACCGTCCTTCATCTGAGTCTCAATTATTCGCTCGAGTTCCTCCCGGAACAATCTTGAATTCATCATCATCTCGACTCTCTTCCTTCTCTCCATTTCTCTCATGTCCTAATTTATAAAAGAAGAAAATTGTATAACTGATCAGGTATAACTGATTTATGAAAAAATTGAAACTTTACTTTTCCATATTTGTTTACTCACCGCGTCGATATCAGCGGGTCTCATTTTACTCTTCTCCTCCTCGGTCAGGCCGTCCATTACTCCGTTCGTGTGAGGCTCCGAGAGCTCCTCGTGTTGACTCGTGTCGGCCATCCTCGAGGCTCCGCCAGCTGACGACCACTGCACACGAACAATTGAAATATTTAGAAAAAATGCGCATTTTTCAATTCTGAAAAAATTCTACCTCCGATCAACCTAAATTTTTGCACAGGCCTTCCTTCTGACATTCTCAATGAATCCCCAAAAGGATTTTTGGCGACTCGCGATATTTTCCGAGATATTGAATCGTTAACTTTTTTGTTTCGTTAAATGACGTAATATTTTTAAATCTGAGAATTTTTATATCTACAGCTCGGCGAAGATTTTTTCCCTGGTCAATCTTATCCCGAAGTTTAAGCTGTTCGCCAAGGCTATGGAAAAGTACTTTTTTTTTCTTTCTCGCTGACCCTCTTAATGGCCGAAATTCCGTTACTCATCGCAGCCACATTGTAGTCTCCGTCGGAGCTTTCAACGTTACAAAATCGTCTTTGTGTTACCGGCTGAAAACGTGGGCCCGAAATTACCTCATAATTCTTCCACATCCTTTACAAAGCCAGTGAGAATTCGTGACACACTGAGTCACGACAAAGGTTATAAAATCTTTAGATCTTCAGTTACAATAATCTTTAGAGCTTCCTTCCTCCTATCTCCGTGACGAAACGTAGACCAATCAAAAAAAAAATGGCGTTGAAGTTTGCATTGTTTTGCAATGTTTTTTTTTTCGAATTTATTTGTTTTGATTAACAAAAATTACAATGTACGTTTCACTAATGATGGCGGGAAATTTCGAATATGTGAAAATTTTAAAGCTATTTCTCTATCGTCGATATTTTATATTTTCATTTGATTAATAAAACGATATTGTTTGAGTAGTTTAAAAAAGATCGTAAATGTTTTAATTAAATAAACAATATTGTGTAATTTATTTAAAGAACATCGTGATTTTCTAAATTAAATAAACAATACTATTTAACAAATTTTAAAAAGATCGTGAATTTTTAAAAACGGTTTTTTCTTTACGGAAGGCAAAACAGGCCAATAGATTGGAAAAATAATAAACTTTTGTGTTTTCCAAATCTGAAAGTTAAAAAATCACGAAAAGAACGCCATTTTTTACGCAACGAAATAAAAAAGAAAACGAAGATTTCGAAGAATCGTTACGAAAGTATAGCGAGATGAAGATAATTGCAGGAAGATAAAAATGATGAGTCAGCGGTTTGGTGATTCGAGTTTATTGGGTGCCGGGTAGCCAGTTTTGCCTCGTTCAGATATGTATCAAGGTCGAGGAAACGAATGGCCGTGGAAGATGATCCCACGCGGATTCGCGATGAAGAAAGTACCACCAGGAATCGAGATCGCGAAACAAGAAGTTCGTTCACCGATTCGTTTCGCCCCACCAATCCCCTCTGCATAATCCAGCTTCGTTCTCCTTTCGGAAGGCAGACAACAACGATGTGGCTTGTGAGGAGATCGAGTGAGAAGCCAAAAGAAAAAGAGGGTGGGGGTCAAGTGGCACAAATGACCTTACTCATTGGGAGACTCGAAGAGGATTGTCGAGCACGGAGTGCAGTCTCGAGGTGCCGTTTCATCATCTCCGGGTACACCAAGTTTCAGATACCAATGAAACACTGGATATCATTATTTTTTTATGCAAGACGATCCCGACGTATACGTACGAAGTTACATAAAAAAAAACAAATCGATTTTTTCAAATTTCCCGATCCACGTACGTTCAATTTTCGATTGTTCGTTTTTTATTGGGTTGAAAGAACAGGCCACTTTCAAGGGGACGAAGCAGATACGAATAAATAAATATATTTCGTAAAACAGCCAAAAATCACTTTATTTTTAGACCAAACCTTCATATTCGGAGGCCCTTATTCCTTAACCCGTGAACTCGGGTCGTTTTTGCCTCGAACGTATAATTATTAATTAATTACGAATTAAGAAATCATTTTTCCATAATTTTTATCTACGCTATATTTTTTCGAAAGTTTTTTTCGCGCGTTGACACAATGATTTCAAGGTCATTGGGTTCGTTCTAGTATCAGTTATTATAAATACCCTTTTAATAAAAAAAAAGAAAACTTATTCCAGTTTGAAAAATCATTAATGACCTTGAAATTGTGAAAATTACGACGTTGATAAAAATGAATTTTGCAACACGGTATCGACCCCTCGAGGTCAATAAAGTTGCCTTTTGACGTTTTCTTTTTCGTCGGCTTTAAGGCATTTCTCGCTGATGAGGAAATTAAATTTTTAAACGGACCACCCTGTATATATACACGGGGAGAGGAAAGAGAGAAGTGGCGGATGAAGTCAGCAACGTGATCTCTCGAGCTGAGCGCAGCAATCTTGCGAGTAACTGGCTCGACTCGTTTTGTTTGTTCCTCCTCAGACCATTTCCTACCTAGCGTTTAAGGACCGTCAGGCGTTTCACCGCTGGACGTTGAATCATTTTTTTTAGAAAAAAATAAAAAACAAAAAAAAAAAAAAAAAAAAAAAAAAAAAAAACTGTTGACGATTGTTTTGGAAATTTAAGGAAGGTCAAGCGTTTTGCAAATGAAGTTCGAAGGATGCTGATGTCATATTTTTTTTTTTAGACACCTTGAGTAACGCATCTTGGTCGTTTTCGATATCGAACTTTTTTTGACGATCATCCCAATGTCGATGCTAAAGAATACGTTTTTCTTTTTTGGTTTTCATTTTGGAGATTCTGGGATTTCTTAAATATCAAATTTCTCACCACCTTCCGAAGCAACGCTAAATATATTTTGTTAATTTTTGAATAGCTTTTCAAACATTCAATCCTTAAATCTCAAAATTTGTTAAATTTTGGAATCCTAAAATTTGTAATTCATTAAATTTTCAAGCTACAATTTTCATTTAAAAAATGTTAAACTTTGAGATTTGTAAAATTCATATATTTATTTAAATCATATGTACTTAATAAAAAAAATACTTTACTTATTTTATTTGACTTTACGCAAAACTCTTGAAATTTTTTCGATGTCATTTCGCAATACGAATTCAAATTTTCACCCGAAACTAGAGGGTTGGTAATTGATCGCCACGAAAGTCAAACTGCTCGAATTTCCTTAATTCCCGATCCTATTTCCCATCCACCTGATCTTCGTAGTGCCCCAGGCGAAAAAAATAAAAGAATTTTTGTAAACCTCTCTGCGAGCCAGGCTGGGAAGAAAAGAAGGAAATACTGGGCGTTGGCGGGATCGATTGGAGGTGGATATAATTGCTTGGTCAACGTTGCCCTCGCGGAGACGATCCGCATGACTCATCTCGGTCTCTTCAGGTTTTCATCGTTGCGACGCAACGAAAATTTCGTCACACTTTTATCATCTTCCTTTTCGAATTTACGAGGAATTTGTGTTTTCGCATTTGATTTCTGAATTTCCAAAATCGAACGGAATATTTTTTAATTATCGACGTTTCATTTTTTTTCTTTAATTAATTAAACGATATTTCTTAATCGTCAATAATTTATTTATTTTTCATTTCATTAATAAAACCAGATTCCTTAATAATCGATATTTCATTTCATTACTTAATTGAATAAACTTTGTCGTTTTATTAATTTAAAAAAAAAGATCGTGAATTTTTAAGAAGTTATTTTACAATTGGAAATAACAAAAATTCACAAGATACATTTAGAGTTTAACGAAGGGAATTGATGGACGAGTAAAGGGCGCGTGTTGGCCCTTCGGATGAGGTTGGTAATCCTGTTAGGTCAGATACCCAAACAAACTTGAATTCCCCTCCCGGTCTCTCGATCTTTTCACCGCTCTCCTAATGACATCGGAGAAGGGCCGAAATAATCGTACGCAAGGGAGACGTAGGGAAGTGTACGAAGGGCAAAAGGGAGCCCTTCATCGCGACTCGCTAGGATACGTCGATTCGAGTCTCAGCGAGCGGCGTCAACGGGTCCGGGACATATTGATCGAAACGCCCTCCCCCCGCCCTCTTTCACGTCCTCCTCCTCTCTCACGGAGTTACGGCTCGAGAACACGCGCTTTGCAACAACGGAGCCCGACCAAAATGTCCGGATTTCGGGATGCTACAGCGGGCTTATCGTATTTAGTGGCTCTTCCGGTCAGAAATGGCCTCGAACACTCCCTCTCATTGTTTCGTTTTTTTTCCATCCTTGAATCGGACCTTTCATCGATCAACAATTTTTCGAACGTTTTTTTAAATTTACTTCGCCAATTTTTAGTTACGAAAATGATTACTGGATTTAAAAAATTTTTCAAGATTTTTATTTGACAATTTTTTATTACAAATCTTTTAAAAGTTTTTTTTTTCAAGATTTTTCACGATTTTTATTCGGTGATTTTTAGTTGCAAAAATGTTTTAAGATTTTTTAAGATCTTCATTCGGCAATTTTTTATAACAAAAATTTGTTTGGGTTTGTTTGTGTTTGTTTAGTTTTAACAATTAAATGCTTGATCAGGAGAAATCAACGCAAATGATAAAACAAAAAAAAAACAACAACAAAATACACTTTCAAAAGAGGGAAGCTGAGTTTAAACGTTTTCCCTAGATGACTAGGGAAACGTAGAACACGTTGAAGACGTCTGAAATTTAGGGCACGATTGAAGCATTCAATTAATCGAGAAACTCCGATATTTAATATGCAGTATTGATTCCTCGAAGAGTTTTGTGCGCGTGTCTCTGTGTGTGGCTTAACTTGAAGCGTCAGCTGGAATAAACAATACCGACGAAACTGCTAGTAGACGAAATACGAGGCGAGCTGTCCCAACTGTGTTTACAGAAAATATTTTCATTCGTATGATTCACGACGTATAGGAAAACAGACAATGAAAATAGGAATTATTGTCGCTTTTGTTTTCGTTGTTTATTTCGTTACTTAATAATTATTTAATCATTATCAGTACAGTTATCGTAATTATTAATGAAAATATTAATAACAAAATATAATATTAATATAATCAATAACAATATTGAATCAAAAAATAAAAATATTTTAAAAACTTTTATTCAAATTTCTGTAAATAAAACTCAATTTGATTGATTTAAAAAATATTATTAATAAATATAATAAATGTTGTTGGTATTATTATTACTATTATAGTTGTTGTTTGGTTTTGTTTGGGTTATAATAACGATTATAATTTTAATACCGGATATAATATCAACAATAAATACTACTAATTATCAATTCATTATAAATAATAATTATTCATCAATTTGTTATTGGTAAATATCCATGTTCCCTTGTTCATATTATTAAATGTTAAATGTTTTTAAATATTATAATCTTATAATAATTAACTTCAATTTGAAAAATTAAATTAAGATAAATGTTATAATAATTAAATGATAAACATTATTAAATGATAAATGTTCATATTATTATTAATATTTTATTAACGAGTATTAACGTCTGCGGACGCAACCATTGTAAAAGTAATGCTAATTGGTACAATTATCATAACCGTTGTAACTGACGAAAGTATTAATAATGATAACAATATCTTTTTTCTCCGTTAAGGCTTACGGTCGACTCCACGCACATTTTTCGCGTGGGACGTCACTTTGTATAAATAGACCAAGTTCGTCGTGGAAATATGAAGATGAGGCTGGGCCACTCCCGCCCTTTTTTATCGTTAGTGACGCAGTCACCAACGAGAATTCGACGTGCTCGAACAACGAAATAATATTCGATAATCCAATCGATTCTGATTTATTTGATAATAAAAAGGGCAAAGTAAGCATTATCGTGTGCATTTCGTTGCACTTTTTTCTCCTACCCATATTTTTTGTTTTGGGGAGGGGGGAGGGGTTTGGCTGGTCTTTCAAAGACAAGTTGACAATGAAAATAAAAATGAAAAGTAATTATGCAGAAACGAGATATTCCAATTTTGACGGGAAAATTACTTAAAAAATTATTTTTTATTTTTGAAAATGGCGGCGTTGATTTCGCACAAACACGCGCATCCCCAACGTTCCTTCCTGGCTACGCCAATGCCGAACACAAGTGAACAACACCCTGACCTCGAGAGAAGGTAACGGCCGGCATTTATTTACGGTTGTGTTGGTGCAATGACGGACACAAGATTTGGCGAGGGTGAGGCTGTTCCCTTCGGTGTGGCAAATGCGGCGCTTGATGTATGAACGATATGTGTATACACATTTATATATATATATATATATATATATGGGGATATAAATGTATAACGAGAGATTTCCATTCAACAGATCGGACACTGCTCATTTTATTACGTAACGAAACCTTGAACGTTTATTCGAACGATCGAGTGTGCACTTGCAGTCGAGTGCGAGCAATTACAATATCGCGTTTACGATGTATTACAATTGCTTATGAAAGGGCGGGGCGGGGAGAAGGGGGAAAGGGGTAAATGTATCTGTACATTCACGATGCATGACGATTTAGGGTTGAAATTGTCAAGACCTAATGCAAGGTGAGTTTGAAGATTTATTCGGGAGGAAAATGATTTATATTTAATTGTGGGATTTTTTTTTCGTCGTTTTACAGCTATGAAAAATATCAGGTTATTAGTAAATTAAGTTAAGCAAAGGGGGAATAATGAATAAAGTTTTGATAAATAAAAATTAATTGTTTTGGTCAACGAAAATAAATTAATTCTTCTTCAACGAATAAATTGTTTTTTTTTTAACAATTTTATCGTTTTCTTTGGCTAATTTATACTGCCAAAATTGATTTCATTGATAAAAAGAGGTAAATAAAAGTTTTCGTTAATAGAAATATAATAATGGGAAATGAATTAATGAAAGTATAGAAAGCGAGTTTTTTTTCGTAGCTCGAAACCGCCGAAATATTTCGATGGAAACGCGTTTGAAAATGTTGTTTTTTATTACTTGGCAGCTGAACGCTCTCGTGTCCCTTGATGCGTAAACATCGGAGTTTTGGTAACTCATCAAGTGTCCGTAGGATTCAAATTTCAATGAATCATCAAATTCAAGCGAGGCACCGAAACGCAGCTGCTCTTTGAGCTGACCATTAAGGGTGCGTTCTCGGGAACTTTCGTTTTTAAAAATAATGGGCGAAAATGCGTCGGACGATTTTCACTGGGAATTGTTTTTCGAGAAACGCGCAAGTTCGAACGATTGCGATTAAGAGGTAATTGGAAAGTCGTTGAGAATGAGGCGTGACAACATTAATTTTGTTAAATATTTCTTTTTTTTTAATATTAAATATCTCTGATTAATTACAGATATTTAATATTAATCATTTAAATAATTTCAAATTATATAAACGCAAATATGAACAATTCGTTGTTTAAATAAATGGGAACATTACTTTTATTCAATTTTCATATATTTTTATTCTTTTTTTATATTTATATATTTTTTTAATATTTCGTAAAAAATAATTTCGCGAATACTTCGAACGAAAATTTATCGAGTCAGGCCAGATTCTATTCAGAGTATTTTGTAAAGTCAAATTGTTCAAGTTCAATAATTTTATTCGACAATACTCGACTGAATTCTGTTCCCATGAATTATCGAGGATTTTCAGAGCTCCGGGTTACGGGAATAACTGGGGGGGTGTCCACTGTGCTGTGACAGACGGACGTGACGAAATTATAAGGGCTCTCAGTCGCTGCGAAACCCCTACGGAAAAAGTGCCATCACGATCGAGTGCGCAACCCGGCGGGGCGGATATTTCCGGCAATTCGCGTGACGCTGAAACTCCCATTGTTGGAATGCAACGATAACTATTTTTCATTTATCAAGCTCAAGTTTTATTTTTTTTTTAATATCAGATTCCGGTTACGAATTGAACTATTATTCGATTATTCATAACCTTAAATAATGACAATCATGTATTGCGTATTATTTCCGTAATTTATTAAGGATTAGAGGTTAAGATTTTAATTGTCATAAAAAACAGATATTTCGATGAGACTAAAGTTAGCATCCTTAAAAAATCGAACAAAAATGAATTTTTTTTATAGTCGAACATTTCATTCGACGTCGAATTGCAAAAAAAAACCCAATTTTTGATTGACCCAAAAACGAGGGAAAAAAAATAAAATAAAACAAAGACAATACATTGTTGCAAATTCTGACTTGGAAACATCTAGCCGATATTTCTCAAAACAAACTCAATTTTAAATATCCCCAAAACTTCCCTTCCTTGAAAACGAAGAATTTATCTCAATTAAAAAAATAAAATTTACGATTAAACGTGAACGATTTTTAAATCCATAATACGACGTGAACAATTTTCCACGGACGACGCATTCGTCAAGCGAAATAAAAAATACAGAAAATACTCGATTTCAGAATTTCTCGTGTTAAGTTTATTTTCCCCCCTGCTTTCTCAGAGTCGTTTGTTTTTCCTCTGCGTTTTAACGATCCCGAAGACTTCACGAGATTTTTGTCCGTTTCGACTCGCGATGCGCTTTCTCGTAATTAGGTGCGTTCAAGCGAGCCTCGAGTGAAAGCCTTTGTGTTTGCTCGAGTCGAACTGGTGCGCTTGGGAATAGCTGTACTGCGTAAGGACGAGGAGTGGAGCGGAGGGGAACGAGTGTTCTCATATATATATATATACAAAGGTGCGTTCCCATGAAAAATGGCAGCTTCGTTAACGACCGGTCGAGGTATATAATCAATCGGCTATTCACGCCTGTGTGTGCCCTACGCAATTAATGCGTCCCGCTGAGTTGCGCGGTACGGACGATAGCGATGCCGGTGGCGCGCGGGCGGACGGGGGGGGGGGGCTATGGAGAAACGGACCCTTTGCCCCTCCGAGGGGGACACTCGAGTAGGTCACGTTTTCCCGGATATATGTACTTGTTGTGCGTCACGATATGTGCGCTCGGGCGCAGCCAACGATTACACCGAATTAACGTTAACATTGACAATTATATAACTCGAGGATAAACGACGTTTCGAACGGGTTTGAAGATTCGAGGGCTGATACGCAACGGAATTGTTTATTTTGGGAAGATTTAGTAGTATCGGTAATTTTGGGGTTTTTGAAAATTTTATTTCGATTTTTAATTGGGATTTCTTAATTGCGGTATTTTTTATGGGTTTTCGGATAGTTTTTGGTTCGTATAGGTTTGGTTTATTAATGTGTTAATTTGTTCGGGTATGTTTGGGTTTGTTTTTTGTTTCAATGGGTTTTTTTATTTTTATTTTTGGTAACTTTTTTTTGGTTTGGTTTTTGTAGAAAAGCATCAAATGTTATGTTTTTTAATTGCACGAAATATTATCATTGACGAAGCAGATCACCAATTTTTCAGTGAACAACATTGGAAAATGTTTATTGTTGATGAATGTTTTTCATTATTAAACAAAGGCTTTTTGTTTTTTTGTTTTTTTGTGAAAGCTTTGCGTTTGTAATAAAAGTTTGTTTACGTTCAAACGCCGTAAGCAAAAATGAAAAATTATTAATTTTGTAGAGAAAAGAAAAGAAAATCGTCGAGTTCACGTGGAAGAAACTTCGATACTACAATTTTCTCGCTGTTCTTATTTCGACGGAGATTCGTCGGGATTGTACGAGTCACGCATCAACAACAGACGTGCGTGTGCTCGTGCGGGCACGAAGAAATATTGAACCAACGATATCCCAGCCGCGAGGGAATATCGCAGGTCTATTTCGATGTATTTTTATACGTTGAAGAGATATCCACCATTTAATTAGCCTTGAACTTACTATTTCTAGGGCAAAATGTAAAAAAAACATTTTTGAAACGTTTTTTTGCATTTTTCCATTCTAATTTTGTACTTTCGGAAAAAAATCGGGCATATTCGTAATCAGCGGAAAATTTCCGATGAAACAGACTCTTTTAAAAGTTCAAAAACGGAAAAAAAATTTTTTCGACCTCCCGGGCCCGTTTTCCTGAAATCTCAAAAATCACGATATTTCAAAAGGTCGTAGGATGAGCTTCTCTTGGGCTATGGGGTTACATTTGGAGGGTTTGGAAAAGGTTTTTGCCTAACTTAAATAATGGCGTTGGATTCGTATCGATAGCTCTCATAGTTTTCCCGGAAAGTCCACTTGAA
>JAPYZI010002055.1:0-26432 GCA_030523105.1 Ophioninae sp. A BG-2022a | reverse complement strand
GCAAAGGGGTATGTATGGAAAAATTCGCAAAAATCGATGGTCCGACTTTGAAATTCTGCCAAAAATCGAAAAATCATCGGATTTCAATGATTAAAAAAGCATTTTGAAGAGAAAATCATAAAGAAGAGATTGAGCGGAAAGTGGAGTGTCAAATCCCAAAGGAAAAAAAGTTATCGCTGATTAAGTGAAAAAACATATTTACCCCAAAATAGCAAAAAAAATTTGGATTTTTAATATTTTTTTAATTAGTCTATTTCGATGTAACTTTGTCCCCTGAACACGAATATACCATTCATTACTCCCAAAACCCAAAATTTCAATGAAAAAATCGTTAAAAACTTCTAAAAACATGATTTTTTTTGCTGCGTGCAGTGCTTTCGACAAAAACTCTACGATATTCGTAATCAGCTGAAAATTTCCGTTCGGATAAAACCTTGAAACAATTTCACAATCGAAAAAAAAATCGTTCTAGGCTCTTACCTAGATGTATCGAAGCCTCCTTTGTCCGAAAGCAAATTCACCACCCATTTACATGAAATTAACAATTATCACGCCTTGCAATATCCAATATCAATATTATATATTATTATATTATATAAAAATATATAATATTATATTAATATACGATGTTCATATATTAAATATTATATAATATATAATATATTATATAATATATAATATATGATATAATATATTATATATTATATAATATATTATATAATATATAATATATGTATACAATATTATATTATACATATATCATATATATTGCCGACGATAAATCACCTGATAAAGAATGGACTAAATCAAACAAATTGAGCAAATCGACTTGTCATTGCAATTTTTTTTTTACGGTCGACGATTTCGAGTATCGTTGCACTTTTCGTCCACGTTTTTTGGGGGTCATCGAAAAACGAATATTGACATTCGAGAATTAATACGATTACGTAAATCGAAAGATTTTATTCATTTTTGGCAAAAAGTATTTCAGCTAAACGTCTCAATTGCGATAGTTTACTAAAAGCAACAATTTTCGACGAAAAGAGGCTTCGTGCGTTTCCATAATCCAGGTGACATGTGTGCAATCGAAGATTAGTGCATATTCGTTCGTTATCGCTTTTCCAAAGTCCGGACAGATGTCTAACCGAGAGAACAATTTTCCTCCAACGAACGAACGCGACGAAACACGATCTCCTTTCGTTTTTCAATGTACTTCGAAGAACGTGGTGACAGGCTGCGTCTTCAAACGAAATCCAGAAGCAGGTATGTCTTCCAGCGATACATTTTTTATTCGTTTTTTTTTCTCCCATTTTTAACGTCGATTCGTCATTTTTGAAAAATATTTTTCACTGACGACCAATGAGGAATTTTCCATTCTTTGGTTTCGAAAAAAAAAATCATTTTTGTGAATTTTTAATAACAATACGAGTAAAGGTATTGACAGAGATTTTTTAAGGATTAATAAGTACACTTTTAAAATACATTTTTTTTAAATTATGATATATTTTATGTATTTTTAACACAGAAAAAGATCATTCGAATACAACGACTCGATTAGTCGGTGAGTCCACCCTGGTGTTGAAATTTCAAAACTGCGTAATCTGAAACAGGAAAAATTTAGAATTTTTAGATTTGATGTATCACTAGCAACGGATCGAATTAGAATTTTTATCGTACACCCAAAAATGACGAAACGGTTATGAAATAATGGAAGACAAATAAATTTCATGTTTTTTCACTGCTTTTTGCCAACGAAAAAAAATAGTAAAAATAAAAATTTATTAATAATTAACTATTTTCATAAATTTAAAGTTAAATTTATGAAAATTCGTTTGTTCAAGCATACGATCGAAATGGAAATTCGTGATTTGGACTATGCTGGGAAGTGCCATTGGATTGTGTATTTTCTTAATGTCGGGATTAGACTTTGTTGACGATAAATCCTCACGTAATGAATCCTCGAGCTCGAATCCACCTGAGAATTTTTATGGACGTATGGCAAACGGGGTATCGAAAATTGCTGATAAATCATCGGCTGGATGCTACAGTAACAATTGCAGGACAGTCTCTTGTTCTTCGATCTCAGCTTTCAAGGATCCTGGAAAATTAGCTTCGAGTTATTTGAGTACTGAATTTCGGGTGAGTGGAAAAGATGTTACTTAAACTACTTGATTATGAAATTTATAAAAGTAATTAATAAATCTTAAACAATAATGCGAAAATCATTAAATGATAATTTCTGAATAGAAAAAACCGAAATGTTGATGGATATTTTCTAATAATGTTTAAAAAGTCAATTATTAATTGATAATTAGTTAAAAACCAAACGCCGTTTCAATTTCGAAACACGAGGCTGTATATAGAACTAAAAAAAGTGAGAATTCCAAAAAAAGAATGTTTTTTTTTCGATTTAAAAAGAACGTTTCAATTTTTTGAACTTTTTCGAGGTTTATTTAACTGGTAAAAAGAAAACTAACGAAGCAATCTTAATTATTTTCGTTCAATTTGTAGTTTTATGTGTACGAAAAATACTGTATAAATTTGATCAGAATCAATCGGCTAGTTTTCGAGATATCATGGCAGCAGTATTTGAAAAATCGCGTTTTGGAAAAAAACGGGTTTAAAAGTAATTGTTTATAATTCAAAATAAAAAAATAGTCTACCCATCAATCTGCTAAACCTGGACCTCATAAAAAACACCGTCTAGACAAACTGGACGGCGGTTTCAAGGGTATAACGAACACGGCTCCGTCCACTTCAAAATTTTGAAACGACTATTCTCTCAAACGGCTGAACCAATTGTTATGAAATTTGTCATCAGCATTCAAGACGATGGCACCAAAGGCCCTCCGGTTGCCACTTTGAATGAAAACGTTTCATTCTTGAGAAATCGCGGTTTCGAACTTTTCGACTATCTCTCTCGCACTCGTGTGTCACGTTGCGGTAATGTTCGTCATGCCCTTAATTGTACTAATTGTTACAATCACCGATTACTCAAACAGAGAAACGATTAATTTTGCGAATCCTCGAAAATAAATTGAATTTCAGTCACAATGCCCACATTCGGACACCATCGAGCTATTGGAATTCAAATCTTGCACATTTCCGGATAGCAAACTTGGAGAGAATTGGTTTACGGCAGATATGCCAATTGAAAGTTTGTCGTTTGAAGATTGTCCCCTCGAGGATTTTCCTGAAGGTTCGTTCGCATCCCCCGTATTCGCGAATATCAAAGTTCTCAGGGTGAGCCAAGCGAAAATGAAGGTTTTACGAAAACGGACATTTGACGAATTGAAGACATTGGTACGAGTGGCGTTTACGGATACCTCAATAGAAGAGGTAGAAGCCAATTTGTTTTCATCGCTTTCGAATTCCTTGACGGATTTGGAGTTCAACGGTTGCCTGAGTAACGCTGAAGTTCTCGTTAACATGACGGGATCAGGGGTACTCCTGAAATTGGGTCTTTTGTCAGCCGAGCGAAGCAACTTCGACGAGATTAACGGTCGTTTGTTTAAATCGATACCCAACGTGGAATCCATGTATCTCGGGCAATCAAGAATCTCCAGCATGGACGTTGACACTTTGTCGTACACGGGTAATTTGGCACTTCTGGATTTGAGCAACAACGCATTGAGGGTTATCAATAAAGACGCATTAGCGTCCGTTTTGATCGGAAGACCAGACTTCAAGTTGTTAGCAGTTGGCAATCCATGGGACTGCAGTTGCGAATTCGGCTGGATAAAAGACTTGATGAGTCAAAAAGGCTGGACGATTCCACGGTGCAAAACACCCGAAAGAAACGCTGGCTTGTTTTTTACCGCGGCTGAATTCTGCGCCGATTCTTCAGTCGACTCAACGACTGTGGAAGCGTTGAAGACATCAACGAGTTACCTCGAAACAACAGGAAACAGCGGTACGAATGAAGACGAGGTAACAGCGGATAATTACGTTGAGTTGACTTGTCGTCATTTCGAACAACCGGAAATCACGAGATCAACGAGGAAGTTGCTTTCAACCGTTGAATACAAATTGCCATCAAGATTTCACGAGTTTTACGTCAAAACTCTGGAGAACGGTTCCGTTTTCGTTCATTTGAGGGAAACGGAAAATCGTGAGTTCAATCTCGTTTGGTTCAAGAGCATCGAGAGTGCCGCATCGACAGACTCATCGGAGACTATTGATTGCTTGAACAATCTTAGGGAATCCGTACTCCTGAAAAATCTATCAATTGACTCCAGTTACACGATTTGTCTGTTAGATATTACGGCAGAAACTACGTCACCGTTGAATTGCTTGGCGGCGAGAACCCGAGCCGGAAACTTGGATGATTACAACGTTTGGTTAACGAACGACGACAAGAGCGTCGTTATACCGATCGCCGTTAGTTTGTTCGTTTTTGTGGGTCTCCTCAGCGCTGTTTCGTCTCTCTTTTTGGTGAGGAAAAATCCTGCTCTGCTTAGAGGTAGCAAGAGGATCATTATGGTGAAGAAACGAGGGATAGATGCTTTGGTTATGCCAAAGGGAATCAATACCAGCGTAACATCCAATGACGACTGGACCAAGAAAATCACTGATGACCCTAAAACCCCCAATGACAAATCCATGATCAACGAAACGAATTATTTGAATCCTTTGATGAATCCTCAAGTACCAAAAAAATACAGTCCGCCAATAGAATCCAGACGAAAAGACTCAAAAGTCTCCGGAGTCAGTTCTATGTACGCTGGCAGTTACATTTCCGCCATCGAAGCTACACCCAGCGAACTCTACAATTGGCGTCGTACCGTCCGATTGAAAAATTATTATTCCGCTTGCCTGGAAAATGAAGAAATCGATGAACCACCCCCGATACCACCGTTGCCACCTCATCGCCCTTTGGAACCACCTATTCCATCAGTATCTCTTGCCCTTCAAGACACCAAACTCCCTGACACTTTTCATCAATCTTATCATCAGGAAATACCATAAAACGTCAGCTGAGTTTCGATTTATCCATGCGTGACCTTGAAATGACAGTCAGGAAGAAACCAAGTGCAATTTGGGGTTTCCTGTTGATCTCTGGATTGAACCAGGTTGCCTCAATTCATTTTTGAAAATTCTAGTGCAACCTAACCTCAAAAGTATTTTGGGGCTTCCGAAAGTTCAGCTGATGCATTCAATCACTGAAAATCCGAATAAAAAATATACGTCAATAACTTGTATAAATCGAAAAAACAAAATATATTGAAAAATGTTGATAACATTTATAAATTGAAAAAGAAAAACAATTGAAAAATTTCGTCGATGACTTGCGAACGTGAATTTTGAACGAATATTTATGTCAGTGACCTTTATAAATAAAAAAGAAATTAAATAAAAAAATATCAATGTCTTTTGTAAAACGGAATAAAAATTTTTAAAAAATCGTCAATGATTTTTGAACGTGAATTTCGAACGAAAATTGACGTCAATGACCTAGATAAATTAAAAACGAAAAAAAAAAAAAAAATTTTACCGTCGATCTCTATTATGGATTGAAAGAAAAAAAAAACTTTTAAGTCGTTACTGACATTTGAACGTAAATGACCTAAACGGTTTTACGATTAATTTTCTACTTAATTTTGGTTTTTTTTTCTATATTTTTAAATCGAAGTTTTTTATTTCTAAAATTTCTTCGGTTTTTCGTGTTATTTGGGGAAAAATAATCGATACCTTGGTATTTTTAAGTGCGACGAATGTACGTCGGTGAAAGCTTGCTGATAGTTATTTTCGACAGGCACAGCCAAGTCTTCGTCGATTCCAAGGTATACCGTCACCTCGTGAAATCGATACAACAACGTGGCTACATAAATATATACATACACAAGTCTAACGTAAACAAAATTGTTTTTTTTTTCGAGGTCAGTACTATGTAGCCATTTCGTTGGATCGGGTTGTTGATTCCTACCGAATCGACACTGTAAATACGCATCATAGCGATTCGGAGATATTCACGAAGTGATCCGTGCTTTATCTGATTGGCCAATGTGGCTCTTGCTCGTTATATGTATCGAGGCTAAAGTCGGTTGCCAGAGCTTCAACGGTACTTTTATATTTGCGCCTATGAGCTTTTGGCAATCAGCTAGATTCCTCTAAAGGACGGGCAACTTGACTACCGGTATTGCCATTTTCGTTATTCGTTGTAATCGTCGTATTAAAAACGTATTTTAGCTAAATAAAGCCCAGCTGCTATAATCCGTCGGAAAACCAATCTACGATCCGTTTATACTTTGATGGTCCGATGTTCAGTACGATATCTGGAATGTCTTTTTAGAAGAACAAAAATATGCATTCTCGAGGAAAAATTATTTAATCAATAATTTCGTTATTTTTTTTTGTTTTTTTACGGAATTCACATAGTTTTGTTTCAGGTATTACAGGATGGATTTTAAAAAATCGCTAACATTTTTAACGATTCGGAGAATTTTAGTTCTTCAGAGAATAATTATTTTAGAATTTTTTTTTGTTCGAGGAATTTGGATTTCCGCGAGTTTAGAATTTTAGAATACTCGAGTGTTGTGGTTTTTAGAATTTCGAAGTTTTAGAATTATAGAATTCTCATATTTTATAATTATCGAATCCTCCATTTATAGAATTCTACAATTTTAGAATTCTAGAATTCCGGATTCCATGCAATTTTAGAATTCTACAATTCTAGAATTCCGGATTCCATGCAATTTTAGAATTCTACAATTTTAGAATTCCGAATTCCGTGCAATTTTAGAATTCTACAATTATAGAATTCTGAAAATCTAGAATTCTCGAATGTTACGATTGTAAAATTTTGTAATATTACAATCCTTGAATTTTAGAACACTAAAATACTAAAATTTTCGTATTCGTTAACTCTAACATTCTAACCGTCGAGAATTCTAGAATTTAGGAGTTCTAAAAATCGGATGAACGATTCAAAATACTTAATAATAGTAGAAAACAAAAATGACTTATAAGTATGCAGCAAAATTATATCGCGAATTAAAAATAAAGTGATAAAATGAGTTTTAAAGATACTAAAAAAAATAATATAATTGTTTTTACGTGTTTATTTTTAATCCTATCAGTTAAATGCGATCGTAATTATCGTCACCAACGATAATTACGATCGTCGTTGAGATTCTCTACCGAAGTTATTCTCATCGAGATAATTGTTTATTTTTAGACATTCTCGTATCTTCGAATTGAGAAACATTATAGCCTGGCAAAGAGACAATTGATGAGCAGTAATCGATCTATTGGCTATTGGATCCGAGTTGCGTAAAGTTTAGCAACGATTAATGAATTAACGGCTGTACGTAGGGACCTGTCGACAGTCACGAAAAGTCATTAAACGTTCAATCTCTCGGGGACTCGTTAAACGTAGTTTCGTGTACCGCGAACGTGATTTCGCATCGAACGATTAAGTGACGAATCATCGAAATGGTAAAAAACATCGAATTGTCCAAAAGACAATCAATTTTGTTGCATTTTTTTTCCCCGAGACTACAGTGCTGATAAAAAAATATAAAATTAATGAAATAAACAAGATTTTATGAAATTTAATAAAAATTAATAAAATTATGTAAAGACAATCTGTATGGGGTTGTAAATTTGTATGAGGGTGGGAGGAATAAATTGATACTTGTCAGTCCAATTTGAAAACTTAGTACATTTAATTTTTATTTTATTTACACAAATATTATTTTTTTCTTTTCCTTTTACTAAACAATATTCTATTCATTTTTTATTCGTTACAAAAAAATTGATAATAATCGAGAGTTATTATAATTTATTATTTATAAAAATTGTAAACTTTTTTGCATCGGATTTTGCTGACGTAAAATTTGGAATTTTTGCGATTGTAAAATATAAAGTACTATAATCGCCTCGACTGGTTAATTCATTGTAAATAATATTTAAAAATCATCAAAAACTTCGTTTTAATAAATTTTTTATGATTATTTTGGCTTGGATTTTTTGTCATCGCAATTTTTAGGATCAGGAAGGACTTAGCAAAGCACAACAAGCACGTGAGCATTAAAATTTATCATGAAATAGATTTTGGTATTCCAATGGCAAATATGTATTATTAATTGTTGTTTAAATTGTTTGAAATAAAATTGAAGAATTGAGGATGGCGTTCGACGCTTTCGACCCGAAAAAATCCGGGAAAATACCCGCGGATATGTTGGGAACGATTTTAGGAATGATGGGAAAACAACAGGATTCGCGCACCCTTACTGCAATGATCGCAGAAATCGAGCTTGAAAGTGAGTTATCGCGATCGATAAAACATCATTACTGTGTATCTACGGGAAAATGAAAAAGTCATCAAATATTTCCCTTCTATTTACCAGGACGAATGATAAAATATAATTTCAGATTTTCTAGAATTTCTCGTTTTAGAGTTATTTTAGAATACCATCTGTTTGATAAGAGCGTATACGGCGAAACTGAAAAACCAGCAGGGATAAAAAATTAATAAAATCACACTGAGACATAATATTATATAAGCATCGATGCCTACAACGAGGAAGAACGAAAAAGAATTTTTGAAATTTCTAAAATTATTTTTGTAACACGATATCGAAATACCGTCTGTTTGATAAGAACGTGTACGACGAAACTCCAAAACTATTTAAGATAAAAAATGGTTAAAAAATACTTACGTACCATTTTATATAAATCATGATGATCGATTATTAATAATTTGCCCAGATGTCTCCACTGTCAATAATATATTTATAATGAAAAATTCAATATTGAAGAAAATGAGTAAATCCAATGAAAAGCTTTTGTTTAAATTGTTTTTCGTACAATAGACGTTCGTCAGTGACCACGGTTGAACGAGAACTGACGCTGTCTATATTTGATTCGTATCCTGCAACGGTTTTCAGCAACAAAAAAAAAAAATAGCTTCTCGTAGTCGTACAAATGTTGTAAATTGTAAAATAAAAATAAATAAAACAATACACGTTTCGCTGTGAAATAAACTGTTGATGAAAGCGAATTTTCTAGGCGAGGGTGAATTAAATTATGAGGAGTTCACGATGTTGGCGTCGAGGTTTCTCGAGGAGGAATTCGACACGGAACCATTGCAGCAGGAACTCCGAGAGGCTTTTAGGTTGTACGATAGAGAGGGCAATGGCTACATCACGACCGAGGTGTTTCGCGATATTCTTCATGAACTTGACGAAAATTTGACCGAAGATGAGCTCGATATGATGATCGATGAGATTGATGCTGATGGATCGGGAACACTCGACTTTGACGGTTGGTAAACATACCAATATTAATATTTTTAGGCAATGCCAATACTTATAATTTTAGACAATGCCAATAGTTATATTTTTAGACGATGACAATAATTATAATTTTAGACAATGCCAATACTTATATTTTTAAATAATGCCAACACTCATAATTTTAAACAACGCCAATATTTGTAATTTTAGAAAATGCCAACACTTATAATTCTGGAAAATGCCAATATTTATAATTTTAGAAAGTGCCAATACTTATAATTTTAGAAAATGCCAATACTTATATTTTTAGTCAATGCCAATATGCCGATATTTGTAATTTTAGAAAATGTCAATAATTACAATTTTAGAAAATGTCAATACTTATAATTTTAGAAAATGCCAATACTTAAGTTTTTATATAATGCCATTACTTATCATTTTAGAAAATCCCAATACTTATACTTTTAGGCAATGCCAATATGCCAATATTTGTAATTTTAGAAAATGTCAATACTTATAATTCTAGAAAATGCCAATATTCCTATTTCTTTTTTCACTTTTTTCCAGAATTCGTTGAAGCTATGACGCATTAATTCCGAGATTATTGAAAACCAAAAACTCTTCGTGTGGTCACCAATGTTTCGAAACATCGAAGATGCACGAAGGAACGGGAAGGAACTCACTGAATTCCGGTCTTTTCGTTGAAGCCCACACGAAGAAAAAAAAAACACACACACACACACACGAAGGAGAAGGATTAAGTGAAGAACGTGGGCGTTCTATCATTGATGGACGATGCGTACAATCGTATTTTGCTTGAACATTCTTCATCATTAAAAAATAAACAAAACGAAAAGATAATTGTGTAACTACGGTGGTTGTGTCAAGGAGGCGATAAAATACGATTTAATTACGCGTCATTTGTCTTCCACCTTGGCGTCATTGATCCATTGTTTGTGCGAGTTGTCGGTCGTGTAAACGGAGAGAAAAAAGAAAAAACGTTACGATCATTATTGAAATGAAATTTATTTGAATAAAAAGATTGATTGTTTGATCGATTTGCAAATCGATCGAATATCGTTTATTTAAAATACGAGTCGATACGATTTGATTGCTTCGAAATATCCCAGTATTCCAGATGTCCTGAAATTTCCTAAAATCTTCTAAAATCACAATTTTCATTGTGCATTCGAGGTATTATTAGAAGAATACTAAAAATTCGGTGAAAACCCTAGTAAATTTGAAGACCAGCGGTTCTCTAAATGTACTAGAACTCAATTTAGAGAGCAGAGAATTTAGAGAATTGAAATTAATTCTATATACTCGAAAATTTGGATTGTAGAATTTTAGAACTTGGATTATTTCGAACTTTTGGATTCTACAATCCTAGAACTTGAGGATTTTTGTACATTCTAGAATTCTAGAGTTTTAGAATTTTCTAGGGATTCTAGAATTCTTTTTTCTAGGGATTGATCTTTTTTCTAGGGATTTCTAGGGATAGATTTCTAGGAATTTTCTAGGGATTCTAAAACTCTAGAATTCTAGGGATTCTAGAATTCTAGAGTTTTAGAATTTTCGAAATTTTGGATTCTAGTATTCTAGAACTTGAGGATTTTTGTACATTAGGATTCCAGAGTTCTAGAGTTTCAGAATTTTCGAATATTGGGATTCGAGAATTCTAGAACTTTAGGATTATAGAAATTTGGTATTATAGAATTCTCGAAGTTTCGAATTCTAGAAATTCGGGATTACAGAATTCTAGAACTTTAGGATCTTATAATTTTATGATTCGAGAATTTTACAATTTCGGAATTCTAAAAACTCAACATGTATTGGATTTTCGGGTAATTATTAATAACAATCACATTGCTTGAACTTATTCGTCAAATTTAGAAATTCAATAAACAATCCAGTCGAATTAGTGACACCTGAAAAATTCAGTTTTATGTCTGCAAAAAATTGAAAAGGAAAGTCACCCCTTTCGTTTGAATTTCACGTTCGTTTGAACAAATTCGATTTAATTAAACGCTACATTTTACATTCTCTCGTGTATGCGAAAACGTCAGTTATGTATGTTACATTAGTAGCTCGAGAACGTTCCCGCCGAAGAACGCGATAAACTATATAACGACACGTAAACGAGAGAAAATTAAATATCTGGAAATGATCGATAAAAAAAAGCATGCTTGATCAGCTGTACTTAATACGCGAACGAGCGATACTTTTACCGTTCATTAATTTAGTTTCTGATAATGTAGAAGCACAGAAAAACCGGCCGCTATACGCGATAAACGATTCCAAAGAACATTGAAATACGTGACTCGATTGGTACAAGCATATCGAAGATATAAACCAAAAAGCAAGATCATGAGTATTAGTAATTATGAATAATTAATAGTTTATTAATATAATAATGGTATCAATAATAATAAAAATACAATAAGATAAAATAAAATAATAATAATAATAATAATAATAATAATAATAATAAAATACTGATGATTGAAGATTATTACTTATTAATAATTGTTGGCGATTAGTAATTGAAAATTAATTTTCAATGATATCAATATATCTATACTGCTTTTTTTTCATAAATGAGGAGAAGCAAAAATGTTCGCTTTCTATTTCTCAAAATAGATATAAAATAAGCACCTGAAATTTGGAAGTTATGAAATTCTGAAATTCCAGAACCCCAACATTTTGAGTTTGTAAAATTCTCGGATTCGGGACTCCTGAAATTTCAACATTATGAAATTTTAGAATCCTGAAATGCTAGAATACCAGAATTCTAGAATTCCAAAATCCTCCGAATTCTAGAATTCAAAAATTCTCGATTTCTAGAATTCTAAAATTCTCGAATTCTAGAATTCTAGAATTCTAAAATTCTCGAATTCTAGAATTCTAGAATTCTAAAATTCTCGAATTCTAGAATTCTAAAATTCTCGAATTCTAGAATTCTAAAATTTTCGAATCCTCGAATTCTCAAATTCTAAAATTCTCGAATTCTAAAATTCTCGAATTCTAGAATTCGAGAATTCGAGAATTTTAGAATTCTAGAATTCGAGAATTTTAGAATTCTAGAATTCGAGAATTTTAGAATTCTAGAATTCGAGAATTTTAGAATTCTAGAAATCGAGAATTTTTGAATTCTAAAATTCTCGAATTCTAGAATTCTAAAATTCTCGAATACTGGAAATCTAAAATTCTTGAATTCTCGAAATTTTAAAACGTTCGAATTCTGAAAAAGATCATTATGCTATTAATTATCATTCAACTTCGAATATTCAAGATCATTAGCTTCATTTAAATATCCATCTAATAATACATTTTAAAAAAAATGTCATAAGGGTGACCGTTGAATATTTCCGGAGACGTAGTAAGTCCATAAATATCTGGCAGACAACGAGAAAGTTTGGAGAGCTCGGTTCAATAGTTTGCCGTTCGTTAACCTCCAATGGGGATAAAATTAGGGCCGCGCAGGGAGAGGCAAAATTCACAAGGGATAGACAAAAGGAGAGGCATGAGAAAACGCAGTTCGCGTCGATGGCAAAGAACAGTAAGTGGCTGTCCGATAGAATAGAGACTAAATATATTAGCTCCTACCCAGCTCCAAATATCTTCTCGTGCTTTTATGAGCTTATAATTAGCGAGCTAAGAATATAGCAGGCTCGACTTAGCCCGTGTATTTTATTATCTACGCGCATACGCATATTTTACAAGCGTGCAGATTGTTCCGGTCGCGTGGAAAGGTTCAGACAAAAATCACGATCGACTTCTTCCCTGGACATTCGCCAAACATTTTTTCAGCTCCGAATTTCACGATGTCAATTTTGATTTAATTTCCGTTAGCCTTAATTATCCGAAGTGGAATTTCCGATTTTCGAAAAAATCCAGAAATATATATTTTAAGCTTTTAGAATCTCTAAAAATGTGCGTTTTTTTCTTCATAATTTTAGATTTTCTAAAAACGCCCGCTTCCCCCCTGTGATTTTAGAATTTTCAAAACGCGCGGTCTTGTGCTTTTAGAATTTCTGAAACGTGTATTATTATGATTTTAGAATTTCCAAAATGTATATCTTTATGATTTTGGAATGTCTAAAAAAATATTAGTCCCTCGCTGATCGTCTGAAATTTTCACTTTACCCTGTGCATGATCAAATTTTATTTGTTACATTACGAAACCAACATTTTTTTTGTTGTTGATTTATATGACGTGCTGGACAATTAGTTAAATCATTAGGGCGACGAACTAATTGTTGATTTCAATTATTTTTCAAGCCAAATAGTAATTTTTTTTATTTGGCTCATAAAAATAAATAAAAAATGTAAGTATATATATATATATGCATATAATATTTAATATAAATTAACGTAATACGTATAGATTAAATATAGTAAATAATATAAATATATCGATCATTGTAAAAAATTAGAAAATCAGATTTTATGAAAAATTATATCGAAATAGCAAATATTGGATGGAGAAATGGGGTTTTTCACGTATCATTCAACAAAGTCATACATACAGTAGCGAAGCTTTCAATTTAACGATAACCATACGCTTCTGTCGATCTATTTCCGACTTCTGTAAGCTCAAATCCACTTTGCGAAACGACCTTGAGATTTTCGGTGCTGCAGTCTTAAAATATTGGTAATATGCGCCTCGTGACGTGCAACATTTCATAAACAATTGTTACATCTTCCAGCTCCAAAATGAAAAAAATTGTGCATGTTTACATATTTTTTGGTTTTTGAGATACGAGTATTTATAGAGCTTTGAATTGTCATTCGTTGAAAAAACATATAAATAATAACATTTAAAAATTGCTTTTTGTATTTTTCTAAATTATTATATCTATTGAAAAATATGTATTTTTACAAATTTTGATTTTTTTTTTAGTACGATTACGAAAATTTATTTTGGAACATAAAAAAAATTTTCAAAATGGAAAGCTTTTTTGTGCTCGGGCGAAAAAATTATAATTGGTGAAAATATAATTTCTTTCGAACCTTCCTTAACAAATTTTGGTATTCAAAAGAATTTTCAGTAAAAAAAATGTTTGTTTAAAACGACAAAAAAGTTGTAATAAATTAGCGAGTTTTCCAGTACGTATATATTTACGAACTCGCACTGCAAAACGCCAAGATTTATAAAAATGGAAAGCTTTTGTATACGCTCGTTCTAAAAAATACAATTTAACATAAAAATCCACATTTTATTTATTTTTCATACCGGAAAAAGAAAACTAAGTAAATGGAAAGTTCAGAAGAGTTCAAAAAGCACAAAAAGCTTTACAATTTCATATATTTTTTGCAGCTTATGTATAAACAAGATATATCTTTATTTCAACAAATTATTGTAATATCCAATATAAATCTCAATCATTATTTTTTTTTCCAAATTATTATCACTACAATTATTTATAAAAAACAACAAAAATAATTTTCTTCAAATTCCATTTTTTTCTCGTACGAAAAAAAGTGTCGTATTTTTGCCCTCTATATTTTCATATTTCTACAGTTATCCAAAAACATGCTTCCTCATTAAAAAAAAAATTCCAAAAACGTTACACACGAATAAATAAAATATTATTAATAATTCGGTCAAAAAAAAAAAAATTCAAAAATTGCTCGAGTATTTGCAAAAATGATAAAAAATTTCGTCGGTGATAAATGATACTTATTTTAGGTGGGATCTCGGTGCTCGTTAATCTTCGTAACATAATTGTAACCGGTGTAAGCAAAAGTGTATCCTCGATGAGGAAAATTTATTGTCACGACGATTGGGTGAGCGACGTTTAACGAGGCTGCCAACAATCGTCGAGACTGGTGCAGTTATTGAAACTCGGCTTTTCCCGAGTTACACGAGCTTTTACTACGCCAAGTTTTAACAACTCGTCCCCCACTTATTCCTAGCCCTTGCCAGAGGGACCCTTTTTTTTTACCATTTATTATTATTTTTTATTTTTATTTTTACGTACAAACATTTGCAACTATTGCCAAAAAAATAAAAGGGAGAGGGGATGAAATGGGGGGAGGAAAAAAAAAGAGAGAAAACGAAAACGACAGACAGGAAGAACGAAGATGAGGAATAAAGATCATAAACTAGTCTTGCCAATTAGCAATGCCCAACGAACGCAGTAAGCCCCCCCATTAATTATATCATATTCTGAAAATCTTGGCCAGCCAAACCACGAATTTTTGAGATCTTCAGTTTTCTCCTGATTTAAACATTTTTCATACCTGTCATTTATTTTTGAACGATTTTTATTTAATTTTTGTTAAACATTATTGTGGTTTTTATTTGTTTGGGTTTTGTCGTTGGTTATTTGTTTACTGGAATTTTGTTTGTCACTTGTTTACTGGAATGTCGTTTTCGTTCGGGCAAAAGAAGATAGTTTTGAGATTCTCTTGAAAGATTTTGGTAATTTTTGTAATTTTGGGAAATTTTGGAATTTTTAGGAAAAGTGAAATTTTGTAAAGTGTTATATCAGTCGAAATGGTAATAATTTAATTGTTTGCTTGTTTATTGTGATGATTGATGATAGAGCTTTTGGTGTTGAAATATATGAATTTTTAAGGTAAACGTTCGATCAGTTTAATTTGGATAGTATCGAAATTAGTTGATTAAAAAGTTCGCGAAAATTTCGTCTAACGATTTCAACAATTTTCCAAAACGCTTCTACATTTTTCTAGAATTGTCGACAGTTTTCTAAAACGTTCTAGAAATGTCCGGAATGTTTTCAAAATTCTTTTAAAATATTCTGAAACATTCTAAGATCTTCTAAAATATTCTAAAATATTCGAAATCGTACTTTTACTCAACCAAATCTTACGGGAAATGAGAACGAACCAAATTCTAAATAAGCAACTAATAAAAAAAAACGAAAAGATGACAAAGCACTTACCAGAATCCAAAAACAATTTCACCTTCGAACGTTAAAGTTTTAGAATTGAGTTGAGAATTAAAGGTTTACAGTCAACTATTATTGCAAAAACAAGGCTATATATAATAAATAGCAAATACCTAATTGGACAATGATTTTTTCAAAAACTGTTCGTAACGTTTGATAACTAGCAGTAATCAAAATCTTCTAAAATTCTCTAAAACCCTCGAAATCATACTTTTACTCCACCAAATCTTACGTAAAATAAAAACAAACCAAATTACAATAATGCAACTAACAAAAAAAAATGAAAAAATGACGAAGCACTTTTCAAAATCCAAAAAATGGAGGGTTTCACCTTCGAACGTTGAAGTTTTAGAATCGAGTTTCGAGTTGACTATTATTGCAACAACGAGGCTATAAAAATTTATTGAATAATTCGACAATTAATAAAAAATAGAAAATAAACTATATCTAGCGATGATAACTAGTGATAATTAATAATAGTTATTAATAATATCTCGTGATAAAAATAGTTATCAATTATTATTAATTCTCGAGATATTATTAATAATTAATAATTATTAATACATTATTAATTATTAATAATATCTAATTATCATTAATAATTATCTATTGTTAATAATTAATAATTATTAATAATATCTAATTATTAATAATATCTCGTGATAATAATAATAATAATAATAAATAATATCTCGTTGGAGATTCCTCGACGATTCCTCGGCTTGAATAATCGACGAGTGAATCGAACCGCGATGTCTCGAATGGACGGAAACCGGGTGTACGGAAGATAAGTACACGAGCAAGTAGTCTCTTGGGGGTGTCCAAATTGTGTTAAATTTTCGAAACGAGTTAGGATTTTTGGTCGTGGTGGGGGTAAGCTTGGCTATGAGTCTTTCTCACTCTGATGCACATTTCGGTTTGAAGATTCATATCGTATGCGTATGGTCGTGTTTGTCCTCGATGAAATGTGAAAACCGCTAGACTCTCATAGCTACGGAAAGTGGACTCGGTGAAGCTGCAAAATCCCGGGGCTCTTCTCTACTATCGGCTGTTCAATCACGTGCCAGCTAATACCGCAGTAACCTCATGTAAACCGCCTTTAAAAGTTCTTCACTTTCGCGTTATTCGTCTCATTTCGGGAAAGATCACTCGCTCGTCTGGGCCAAACGAAAAATCTCTTTTTCAATGATTAAAGAAGAATAAAACGATACATACTTTTTTTGGTTTTTTTTTTTTTCGTTCATTTTAACGTGAGCCTACAACGGGTAAAAAAAAAGTATCTGTAGACCTGCCACGAAATTTTTTGTTAAATTTGTGCTTTTTTTTGTGTTCGAATTTTATTGAGAATTTTTTGAAAAATTTTTAACAATTTTTCTTTGATTTTGGTTAGACTTTTTTGAAAGGTTGTGTAAGTAAAATTTTGGTGAAGCAGGAACCAATAAACGAAGCTCAAATATTTTTATTTTTATATTGTTTGTAATTGGTTATTTTTATATTGTTTATCATTTGTTTTACATTGGTTTTATTTTTCATGACTGAATTGAATTGAAAAAGCATTGTATTTTTCGTTATACATTTTTTAGTATAATTTGATATACTTTTTTTCGAAATATTATGACTTAATTTAAAAATCAGTTTGTTTTTTTTTTTAATTACTTTTTTAATGATTAAGAATTAGATGTTTTTTTGCAGGATAATTTGAAGAAAAAAAACAAGGTGCACAAATACTTTTTTAAATTTATTTTTTTCTCGGGCGTGGGAGATTTTATACACACGAATATAAATTTATTCAAAACGACATGGTGAGAACCGAAAAATTCGAGAATTTCTAAAGTTGTAATTAAATATTCATCGGAATAAAAAAACTTTTTCAATTGCAGGAAGATTTGAACAAAGACCAAATCGTCCGTGAGTGTGATTCGATATTTATTATTATTGTTTTTTTTTCGTTGTGCAAATAGTGAAAATTGTTTTTTTTTTTTGCAGTCTTGAAGAAGGCTTTCGACGCGTTTGATCACGAAAAGAAAGGATGTATCGGCACTGCAATGGTCGGTACCATTCTCACGATGTTGGGCCACGAACTCAGCGAATCGACTCTCGCGGATATCATCGCCGAGGTCGACGAAGATGGTGAGATTGAAATGTTGAAAATGTTAATAATACCGATTGGTTATAAAAATACAGATAATTTTGCAATTACATAATTTATTGAATTGATTTTGTTCATCCATCAATTAATTGTTTAATATTTTAGAGAATGTTTATGAAATTGTTGAATTAGGTGCTTCATTGAATTAATAAAAAATGAATTTATTTGAATTTAATCAAATTCATAAATAATTAATTTAATTGAATAAGTAATAATTTTATTTCATTGAATTTATAAAAATGGATTTTTATAAATTCCATTTTTATAAATTCAATTAAATTCTAATGAATTTTTTCGAATTCATTAGAATTTATTTGAATTGAATTCATAAATTTTATTGAATTTCCGATAATTTTATTTAATAAAATTCATAAAAATTGAATTTCTTTGAATTGATAATAATCAAATTTTATTGATCTCGTAATTCTTTTTTTCGTTGAATTTCAAAAGATTGACATTACATTGATTCAAAGTTTGTTTGGGTTAACAAATTAGTTAAAAATAAATTGAATAAAAAAAATTAATTATATTTTTCTCGCAATTGGCAACGAAAAAACTTTTTGAAAACGGCAAGCAATTTTGAATTTCGAAATTCAAATGTTCATTTTTCACTTACTGTATAAAACGGGTTTAAATTTAAATGAAAAAAAAATTGTTATTCACGTAATAAAATTCTCGAGGAAAATTTTTGAGATTGAAAAAACAATGATTCAAATTCAAGGTTCGGGTGAGCTCGAGTTTGAGGAATTCTGTACTCTCGCTGCGAGATTTCTCGTTGAGGAGGACACCGAGGCGATGCAACAGGAATTAAGGGAGGCGTTTCGTCTCTACGACAAAGAGGGAAACGGTTACATCACGACCGAAGTTTTTCGAGATATTCTTCACGAACTCGATGATAAATTGTCACCGGAAGAGTTGGACTTGATGATCGAAGAAATTGATGCCGATGGATCTGGGACCCTCGATTTTGATGGTACAATTGTTACAAAACAAAATCAATAACAAAATATCGTTAGCCATTTTTTAAAACATAAATTAACAATTTTTTCAGCCTAAATTAACATATTTTTTAACCTACATAATTAACTATTTTTTTTTACCTAAATAAACAATTTTATTAACCCAAATAAACCATTTTTTTAAACCTAATTTTGTATTAAAAAATTCATCGAGTCAGTTGGGGCAAGTGTGCGCAACGTGGAATTTGAAGGGTCGTCAGGATTCGAAGATAACAATTGAAATAATAAAACCCTAAGTCAGATTCGAAATTTATAACAAATTATATAAAAAATTATATAAAAAAAGGTCTAATTGAGAGAAAAAAATTCAATTATCGATATAAATGATCCAAAAAATGAATTTCGAAAAAATAAATTAATTAAATTAAATTAAAAGAAAACAAATACAAGCGTCCAATTCACAATTCTGGCACGAGTAACTTGATGCAGTAAACGGGCGTCCATTAAAAGGGGTGCGCACACTTGCCCCCTGCGCACGGTCACCCGGAATTTCTCAAGATTTCCTACCTGAAATATTTCTTCGTACTCACAAGTTCTTTCCATCGAAATAAACCGTTTCCACTTTTGTAAGAATTCACTTTTGTCACTCCACATTTTCTGTTTTTTTTTTTTTGTGAATCTTCCTATACACCGTCACGACCACTTTTATCAAACGTTTGATTTTTTGTGTGTTTTCACGATTTTCTTGCAGAATTTATGGAAGTTATGAGCGGTGGAGGCGACTAAAAATTCCCTACGTTTGGGTTTGAAAAAACGGTATATACGGTAAAAAAAATTAAAAAATATTAAAAAATAACAATAAACAAAAAGTGCACGAAAGGAAAGGCTGTGCTCGGTGAATCGTGAGAGACAGGGTGCGAGTGATTTTGTGCAACGAGTGTTTCACAACGAATACAATTAACAAATATATGTAACAAAGAAAAAAAATTGTTAACGAAAAAAAATTGAAAAAAAAAAAACAAAAATACGAGAATCCAAAAATTTCTTACGCAATTTTAACGAGAGCTTTGACTCTTCTTGAACCTGCTCGAACTTCCTGCTATTATACAATTCACAAGTGTACTTGAACGCAATATAAAATTTGTCGAGTCATTCCGTAAAGCCTGACTCGGCAAAGTCCGAAATGCATCTACCTCCGGTTGATTTAATCTCGTTGTTTTATTCAGTCGTTGGTAATGTTTAAAAATATTCCGATGGAAAAGAGAAACGGAAAAAAAATTAGCGACCAGTGAAAGGACGTCGAAAAAACGATGCGCACGGTGAAGGGAATGCGCCTGACGTTAGACTACCCGCCTTCCATCTGTGTCCCGAAATGAGCTCTCATCGATTAGCCCATTTCAGCCCTGAGCGCATAATTTTTTAAATATATATTTTATTTTTTTTTATTTATAATACATTTTTTAATCTTTTTTATTTAGCAAAAAATATTTAGTGAATAATATTATTTTTTTTATTACAGTTAATAAAAGCATGCTTTGAAAAATTATTTTTTTTTATACAAAAAATACTTGTCAAAAAATATAATTTTCTATTTTTTTGTACAATCAATAAAAACATGTTTTTTTTTTTTAATAATTCGATGTTTCGAAAACATTGGAGATTTCGGGAATTTCTGAAATAAAGCGTATAAGTAAATTTTCATTCTATACATCGAACGGTAACCAACATTTTTTATTTTTTAATCGTAAAGTTGCATTATGTCTTATTTATAAAAAAATCGGAAAAATTTATACCGATTTACCGATTTTTTAATAAATAAGACAGAATTTTTTAAAAATTTTAGAAAGAATTTTCAGAAGAATTGTTTAGAAAAATGTTTTTCCCAACGGTAAACAAAATAATAAATAAATAAATAACGCGTTTCCAAGAGAGATTTTCCATTCTCTTTATTAGCTCGAAGGAAGACATAAATTAAGTAGTGGTGTGCATAGCTTGGGTTTTTGCTTAGTTTTTGTTGGTTCGACGAAATGTTTACGGTCCGGATGTAATTCACGGGAGTCGGGTGGTTTGATTGATAGATTCCCGTGGGTATAATTGGCGAGAGTAATCATTCGATTCTTTATTGCTGCTTCGTTATATATTCCACGGTAGATTTTCCGCGGATTAATATACAGGTATACGTCGATGCATTCTGGGGAAAGCAAACCGGTGACTCATTTAGATCGATTTTACAAGAGGGAAAAACGATTTCCGTCGATGTTTAAAAGTACAAGCTGTAATTAACGATCCAGCGAAACCTCACAACGAATTCTTCGTTCGTTCATGGATTTCTTTTTTTTTTTTGTTTAACTCGCTCAAATACAATTTGAAAATGGTACTTTCAAGAAGCTGACAAATTTGCAATGTTCAATAAAAAATTTTCAATAATAATTCAATTATTTAAATGATAAATAACAATTCGTTTAAATTATAATAATTAAATCATTTAAACGTTACATAATAATTAATTTACTTTATAAGATTTAAATTATCTAAATGTTAAATAAAAATGAATTTAATTGATAATATTTCATTAATTTAAATGTCAAATAAAAAAAAAATATATGAAAATTGATCTTTTTTTCCGAACAATCCCTTCTGTCTCACGTCGGGCTGGGAGGTGAACAATTCAGGGGAAAATACAGACATCAAGAGGCCCGCAGACGTTCCGACAATTACCGAAGTGCTCTATTCCCACGTTGTACCTTCTTTCGTCTGGCTAATCCGAGTCGTCGTTCCAGATTCACTTGGTTTTGTGCACGTTCTGCCACGCGATCTCTCCTTATTTTCTTCTCTCTTCTTTTCTCCTTCTCGAGAGCTCGATCGTGTAACACAAAAGCAAATAAATAATCATCACGCACCGCGAAATGCAACAGGATCTCATGTGAGAGAAAGAGAGAAAGAGCGAGAGAAAAATAGAAGTATTAAAATACAAATGAAGGTTGCCGTGTACGATCACGATTAGCTTCTCCGCAGTGAGAGAATATAATAAGTGAATGGCGTGCCAAAGAGTCCAAGTTGACTCGGGACACTGCCGGGTCAAAGAACCACCTAGTAGTATTGCATGCCGTTGAATAATATCCATCCCGTATACCTGAATCATCATCCGGTTTGCTGTCGCGCCGTTTGCGACATGTGCCATTCTCTATGGACCCAAAACAATTCCGTTTGTTTCTTCCATTTTTCTCATTAGGACCATATAAAATATGGTAACCATCGTATCATCCCGATTTACGGAGGGATTGAACGAGATAACTTTCAAATACTCAGGTCCTGTTGAGTTAACAGACAAAACGGGGAAATCTTTGATTTGCGGGGGGAGGGCCGCAGCTTTTTCAGTTAATACGGATCAAATAAAGGTTGAACATGATTAAACCAAACAAAATTCCAGGGACCTCCTCTTTTTTCTTATCTTCTGGGAGGCATTCTGAAAACCATCGATATCCCAACAAGCTCAACATAAAGGATCACGTCAAAATTAAATCGGAAAGGTTAATCTCAATGAAAAGAGGGTGGAGTCTTCCTCGTTTTATGGCCAATGGAAAAGAAAAATTAAAAAAAAAATAAAAAAACAGCAAACAAACAAACGATTGCCGTTCAACGCTGAGTTAGCCCCGTCGTGTATTCTAATTGATCCTTCTGGCTAAACCTCCGGGCACACACATAGCGCGTTATTATTTTAGTACTCCAATATACACGGATAGAGAGGAGGGGGAGGGGCGAGCAAAACGTGGATAAAAAATGTATCCGGTTGGGCACGTATGTACATACGGTTCAATAAACGTTGGATTGCTGCACATAGGTTGGTACAGCTGTGGCCAACGAGCGCAAGTAACTAACGAAGCTCAGATGCCTAATTGATGGAGAAAGTTATCCGCGTATGCTATATAATTAAGCGAACGTTAAAGCCTAGGGTTGTCGAGGCAAAGAAAGATCACCTGGAGGGGATCGTAACTATGAACGCATTTCTTATAAAACGTATATTTCGCGGGATTCTCCTCGTTTGGAATCTCTACGGAGGTCCGTATCGACACGTACCGTGATAAATTCCAACGAATTTGTACGATCTACCAGTTTTTTTCGAATTTCTAGAGAAATCGAGATCGCGATTCCGCTGGAACGTGGACAAAAAAAGAAACAATGATGTTTATCATTCTACCGATATTCGTGGTAATTGTTTCTTCTCTGCTATCGACGAAACTCTTTTTATTTTAGAAAACATCGAGAGGTATTTGACTGACTAGGATGTTACTAGGATGGACTGATGGACAAAGAGTTAGTCCGAAATGGAAACTCGTTATTGAAATGGGAAGCCCAAACAAACAAATTTAATTATTATCGATTAGTACGCAAAAATCTATTTTTTATTAATAATATTTGAAAAAAAATCAATTATTGTAGATAATAATTGAAAATTTTACTCATCTTCGTTTAGATTCTATAAACTCTACATTTAAATTTAATTGAAAGGAACGCCAATTGGGGTTTTGGGTATTTTTAATAATTAATAAATATTCATAATAATTGAAATCGTCAATTATTGCACTTACTTCAATTATTGAATTTCCAGAGCCGATGGGAGACGATTTTTGTAAATGGTTTATTTAGATATATCTTTTACGACCGTTGAAGCCGAAAAACGAACGAAATAATTGACGGATTTTTTATTCAAACGGCTGTCATTTTGTTGTCAAAGGGTTTTTTGAAGAATAAAAAACGTTGGGTCCCTCAAATTTAGTCTAGCTTTATCGTTTTCAACCCGTTTTTTATTTGGATCGGACCTCGAGCTGCTATTTTGAATTTAAAAAATTAACAAAAATTGAATTTACTTGAAATTGATTGAATAATTAGATCCGGTAATATCCACTTAGTAAAATATGTATTTCGTGTAAAAAAAATCTCAAAGTCCGTGTATTTTTCCAGCCTCGAAATAGTAACTTCGCTTTGGAAAAAAAAAAAAAAAAACGAAAAACGTTTGGGTATGAAATTTTCCAAATTCGTGGAATTCCTGATCGATCACTGTAGACTCGAATAAAATAGTGAGCTAATGCAGTTATTTTGTAATAATTTCGCAACCGTTCGTATATCCGAGGAAATATTTCTGTCAATTAACGCGAGAAAAAATGCATGCCTCATTAAACTCAAATTATGGGGGCAAGACTCCATCTGAAATGGCAATTATTTTTTTTATTGCCCATAAACTGAGGAAGGTCCCTTCTTTTGCACGTTACAGGGCACATTTTCACTTCATTTACATACGCAATTGGACTTCGCAGACCAGATGGCTTAATCAAGGGGGGCGGGCTAGTTCGAGGGTTGATTTTATTTCAATCTGTATTTTTTTTAGAATATTTCAATATCGATAATATTGCAATCAGATAAAAAAAAATATATATATATTTTTTGTTTGTTATTTAATTTGTGTGATTTTTAAAATATTTATTTATTATTTATATACATTTTTCCCAAGTTTGTATTTCATTTACAATTTATTTCTTATATCAGTTATTCAATTTTAATTACTAAATAACTATTACATTTAATATACAAATTATTTCATCTAATTAAAAAAAATATAGTTTTTAATCCAATTGCAATTTAAATTGTATAAAAAAATATTAATTATATTTAAACAAAAATATTTGTTATATTTAATTACAATTTACTCAATACCTTTAGTTTTGCCTAATAAATTCTTCTTCATATTCTTTTTGCCAATAATAATCGAATTACTGAATTAAACAAACATAATTTTTTATAACGTTTGTACAATCAAACATTTGTCAAACGGCAAATCAATCAGATGGTAATCAAAATTTAAAAAAAATGGTGTCGAGATACAGTCGCGTAATTTTTCAAAATTTGAAATGACCTAAGTGAAATATGTCAATTATGTAAAGAAAAGTGGACGCCTCATTAAATTCGAAAGACTGAGGTATCCACGACGAAGGAAAAAAAAAGAAGAATTCCTGTTCAGCGTTTGAGTGTACCCACGTGAATATTTCGCTCATTAGTAACCGAGAACGATGAATCATTAGGTTGATATTGCAAAACGTCTACGAGTATTTGAAAAGTCGTGAAAAAAAAAAAAAAAAGGAAACACGACTTCTCGCCTCGCAACCCTCGAAAATCCTTACGATTTAATTAACAATGCAGCTAATTAAGGTGACGTTTTTATTATTAAAAAATTTTTTTTTAATTTATTTTTTTTTTTTATTTCAACGTTTTCTCGACTTCTCGTGACTTTTCGTTGCGACGACGAATGGGGAAAGTGGCGGAACCGAAGTGACGGATATACACGTGACATGTGCCTTCCAACTTATGTAATTTCTTTGCCATAAGTAAGACACGTATGTCTACACGTTCCATTGTTTCCTCGTCCATGTCGAAGTCAACGAGAGATTTTCATCCCACGGGTCCATCCCTTTCATCCAACGACTTTTCAGCGTTCGCACGATGCCAGACTCGACGTTACCAGGGGCTCGTGTTAACGACCAAACCCAATACGAGCTCGTCAAAATAATTGGCAATTTTGACACGTTTTTGTTCCATTCGTTACTTTCGTCATTTTATTTATCGTTATTATTTTTATTGTTTAAAAGAGATGGGTGGTGAATTTTCTTTTGAACAAAAAAGGCGTAGATAAGTGGGTCGAACTTTTTTATTTTTTTTGAATAGTTTCGAGGGTTTATCCGATGGAAATTTTTTCGCTGATTACGAATATCGTGGAGTTTTTGTCGAAGACACTGCACCCAGCCAAAAAAATTGGGTTTTTAGAAGCTTTTTACGATTTTTTCATCGGAGTTTAGGGTTTCGAGGGAAATTAATGGTAGATTCGTGCTCAGGGGATAAAGTTACGTATAAATGGACCTAGAAAAAAAGTATTAAAAATCCAAATTTTTTTTGCTATTTTGGGGTAAATATGTTTTTTCACTTAATCAGCGATAACTTTTTTTCCTTTGGGATTTGGCACTCCACTTTGTGCTCAATCTCTTCCTTATGATTTTTCCTTCAAAATTCTTTTTTAATAATTAAAATCCGATGGTTTTTCGATTTTTGGCAGAATTTCAAAGTTGGACCATCGATTTTTGTAAATTTTTCCATACATACCCCTTTGCGTTTTTTTTAG
>JAPYZI010002054.1:0-28595 GCA_030523105.1 Ophioninae sp. A BG-2022a | reverse complement strand
AATCGATGGTCCGACTTTGAAATTCTGCCAAAAATCGAAAAACCATCGGATATTAATGATTAAAAAAGCAACTTGAAGAGAAAATCATAACGAAGAGATCGCGCACAAAGTGGAGTCCCAAACCCTAAAGAAAAAAAAGTTATCGGTGATTTAGTGAAAATACGTTTATCCCTCAAAAATCCAAAAAAAATTTTGATTTTTAATATTTTTTTTATTGACCCATTTCGATGTAATTTTATCTCCTGAGATCGAATCTACCATTCATTTTCTCCAAAACCCAAAATTCGCATGAAAAAATTGTAAAAAACTTCTAAAATCCCGATTTCTTTTGCTGTGTGCAGTGTTTTCGACGAAAATTCGGTGATATTCGTAATCAGCTGAAAATTTCCGATTAAATAGACCCTTTTAATACTTTTAAAACAGAAAAAAAATTTTGGACTACCCCAGCCACTTTTCCGGAATCTCAAAAATCACGAAATTTTAAGGTCGTAGAGTGAGCTTCTCATATACTATAGAGATTCAATGGGTGTGTTTGGACAAGTTTTTTCTTTAACTTAAATAATGGCGTTAGATTCATATTGATATCTCATATAGTTTTCCCGGAAAGTATATACCATTTATATGTATGTGAGTATCGGTTGACACACGTACATATGCGTGTGTGTTTTCGTTGGGACGAAACTACGCGCGTCTTTTCTCCACGCTGCGCTCGTAACGAATCCACACGTACATAAAGACTCACGCGGGCACGCTCAGCGCTCGGCGATTGTCTTGCCACGATTCTTCTCCCGAAAAGTCGAAAGTTCGCGGCCGAATTCGTGCGGGTACACAAGCCTCCGCGACCGGTAAAGCAGAGCGCAACAAGCTCCTCCGAGCAATCCAATCTTGGACAAGTTTTCTCCCGCCACAGCTGCGGCGTCGGTCTGTGATACTAATTATAACAAGTTTATCCAGTATTAAAGTTTATTCCAATTTACGTGCTTGATACTCGTTATTCGTAGTACTCCTACACTACATTCGCGTGCGGGGCGCGCCATCCATCGGTAGTTACTCGCAGCGCAAAATCCCAAAATTGTCATTACCGACGTAACGAGGTGCCGCGTTAAAAGTTTCCAACGTGTTCGCCATTCCCTTTAGGCGTTCCAGTCCTATGCGCCGTGGTGAGTCCAGGTGCATCGTACGCTTAGCTATCTAGGTATGTTTGCAAAACTGTGCCCGCTACTTACCGGCTTATTAGTATCGTATTCAAGTGCAAAATAGATATGTGTATACAATTGTGCACATCTTTGCAGCTCTCGATGCTGAACCGATTCGTGTTTCTACGCGAAATCAGTGAAACGAATACTATTTATCCGCACTGATTTTCCTCACATTGCGCTCTTTACATCGATCTGTTCACTACACGCACATGTGACGGCGGGATCGAACATCGCTAATCTCATCGCCGAAGCGACACCAAAGAAACAAGAAGATGACAGAAGTCAGTCATTCAGGATGCAAGTTATTGCTGGGTCGTCGAATGTTCGCCGCGATAGCGTCAAGCATCTTGGCACAGTTTGTATTCATGAGTTTCGTTATTCTCATGACGAACCTGAGCATAAGGCACCCACTTTCCTGGCTACATGACACGTGGTCCATGATAACATGTTTTCGCATGTGGTGTTACTTCGCGGTACTGGCGACCACGATCGTTCTTCAGGGTGTCATATGCAGCAAGAATTATCTCACAGCGCCGCTGTACTTGAAGAGCCGATTCGACGCTCTTTGTAGTATGTTTACACCGCACAATTTTCTTGTCGGTGGGCTGCACGCGGCGATAGGAGTCGTGCTTGTGTGGTTACATCTCTCTTTGGAAGATGGACAGTACGGTTCGTTAATCGAGTACTGCCAACGCTCGCATGGCTACTGTTTGGTCGAGGAACACTTTTTCCTGCTGCTAAGTGGACTATGGATAGGACTGTATCACTTTGTCAGTACCAACTTTCGTACACTCCGATGCCTTCAGTTCTTGCCGATTCCGGTATCAAAATTCCTACAGGTGAAAAGAGGAATCGGCGCGTTGCTGCCCGCTGCAATGGTAGACGCTATCTGGCCGACGCTCTACTTTCTCAGTGTGTACTACTTCCTTGGTACTTACTTCAGAAGCTTGGTAGTTTCTGCACTCTTCCTGAACATCGACTCTGAGCCATTGGACTGCCTATCGCGACTCTTCAATCCAGCCCTTGTCTTTCATGTCTGGTTGTACGCGTCGCTATTCCTTCTTACAATGAACACGATGCATTTGCTCTTCCAAGCTTGCCTCACCGAATGGATGCCCTTTGTAATAAACCAAAAGAGCACCTTTGATGTGGAAATCTCAGCGGTCACACTTCCTGAGGCTTTAACTATGGAAAAAGTACCTATAATGCAACACTTGGGCTATTTGGACTTGATTACGGTGGCACAAAAGGACAAGCACAGAAGAGGCCAACTTTTCACTCTTAGCCAACCCGGTGGACATCCCTACAACTGGAACTGCGTTGTTGAGAAATGCCTCGCTCTGCTAGCCAATTTCACAGCAGACGTTGAGCGCATTTCCTCCGCTAATCAGGAGCGAGCTCGCGGCCCGCCGAAACTTAGTGACGATCTGGATGATAACGCATGCACTTATCGCATTCGTAATTTGGTCGACAGCAGGATGAAGCAAAGCAAGACTGAAGAAGACACCACAAAGCAGCCGGGCGTTTCCTTCATCATGGAATACCTGAGGAGCAAGCGAGACAATTTTGTCTCATATTTACTCTCAAAACCATTGATATTTTATTTCTTTGGTAAGCAGAGCGACACGGAAGTTCGACACGTTTTGGCTAATGGACAAATGGTCGTATGGGCAGCTGATGCTATATCATCGTTGGCTGTTGTTTCCCTCAAGGAGGACCCTTATGGAATTGCACAAAAGGATTTACCGGCTATCATCGAGAATCTTTTCTCCATCAAGCAAGCACTCGATAAATTGCAGAAAACCAATATGCTCATGAGAAAACCACAGAATGATGATAAAACTATCAGAATTATTCTGACGTCATTGCGGGTGGCGATAAAACGTAGCATCTATAGGATCGTTTCAAGCTTCGGTGATTATATCGACGACATTGCACTACCGAAAACCGTGCGACATCAGATGGAGAGTTTTCTCGCTTACAGGGAATAAAAAACATTTGCTCGCGACATTCGTACAATTCCACTTTATGAATCATCAGAAAATTCACAGTGTGAATCATTAGAAAATGAACATTCGATGTATTTTTGTACTAAGCAGGAAATTCGACCGGTCGAGTCGGATCGTAAAAACTAAAGCGACCCATTTCCCTCGTGTCAGCCGCCAAGTGACGCCGGCAAGTCACCTAAATTATATATACATGAAACTATATATTTGTATTAAATAAACGTGATATCGAGTTTGTACAACGATTTATTTATGAATCTACATTCTTTTCAGATGTTGAACAACGCTTAAGTTATAAAATAGTTTTTCGCGCAGTGTACTCCAATTTTTTAACTGTACCCGCTGCAATTCCGGAAGATGTTTATACAACTGTTTATTATCAGCTATGGCTCTACCGTGAATTTTCAGAAATATCGACAGATAAGCCTGCGATAATTCGAAATCCTTCTTGCTCTCCATCCTCTCCTTGATCATCTTCATAAATTGTTCGGCCAAAAGTTGAAAACATGTTTCATCTAAAGATAACGATTGTATCTCAAAATCAATAGCACTTGGGCCCAGAGACTTGAGTCTCTCAAACGCTTTAGAGAACTCGTTCGTTTCAGCGGCGTTTGATAATTCTGTGGCGAACGGTGTAAGGCTTTGGAAATCCGGATGTATGAGCATATTTCCGTCATTGTTCTGAGTTTTGGCTTTCGACAAATCAAATTGAATGTCAAGCGCTGGTATAGTGGGAAGGAAGAAGGGGGCTGCCTCTGGCGCTTTCGGTGCCTCCCGCGGTTTATTTTTCTTCTTCACGATATCGATATTTAGCAGATTTTGCCAACGGGAATTAGCCAGTGACGACATGGTGATTAGATCGGCAGCCAATTGCTCTGGAGAAATGTACTCTTCTTCCTTTTCGTCCTCCTCCTCTTCTTTGTCGATTACTTGAAGACCCTCGAAGCCGGTTTCCAAACTAATTTGAGTCGTTGAACCGGGTAGTCCTATTACAGGCACTGGTGCATCAGGATCCAGCGCTTTCAACGATACGTAAGAATACAAGGTTCTGTTTGACCAGAGATAAATCCCAAGATTGCATACATGAGCGGTAACAAGGTATTCTCCGGTCGGCGAGAAGTGCAAGGATATGCAAGCCTCGGGTACCTGAAAAGAGACATTTACAATATTAAAAGTTCGGTCAACTTAAAGGAAAAACTTAAAGAAAACTCCCATTTTGAGTAGTTAAAACTTTTTCGAGAAAAGTCACCTACCCCAAATACGTCGATAAGCTGACCCGATGGAATGTCCCAAGTTCTTACAGTGCAGTCCATGGATGCTGTAATCAACCACCTGGCGTCAGGACTGAAAGTAGCGTCGGTCAAACTGGACTTGTGTCCTTCAAATCGCCTCGCGAGTACTCTGGTATCCACGTCAACAAGTACGATACTAAAATCTTCGAGAGCCAACGCGATCAATGAATTTTCCCTGTGACTTCTGAGCCACTTAACGGATTCCCCAAGATTGAGGGTTGCTACAGGCTTAACATCTTTGGTGGGTTTAAATGGCCAGAATAACACGAGACCGTCTTGACCAGCCGAGATAACCATTTGATTAAGAGGATCCACGGTGATTCCTCTGATAGGACCTTTGTGCCCAGGATTCCCATCACCGTAGCTCGCTCTGTGTATACCCGACTGGATGTTGAATCTCTCGATATTCCCAGTGTTATAGCCGATTACGACGAAGTTACCGCATTGCGTTATACACAGACTGGTCGCAGTGGCGTTTCGATTATTACGGAACCGCTCCGGCAGCAGTTTGTGCTCGCCCATTTTCGACTTGTCGTAAGACCACGTAGTGACTACTCCCAGCCCTAAATGCGCAGCGGCTATGTTGTCCCACTCTTTCTCCCTCGTTTGTTCCGCAGCCAACTCTACTATCGGTGGCATTATCATCGGATCCTCCACGAGGCGCCCCTTCTTCTTGGATGCTTTTCTGTTGAACGAGGCTCTGCCGAGACTCTTGTTGAACGTTTCCGTTATTGTAGAAAATATTCTCAACGAGGAGTCGCTCCCGGCGGTCAACACGTTGTGGCCATCAGTACCGTAGAATCTCACGTAAGTCGGTGGTTCCGAATGTCCTTCGCGTATTCTCAACAATCTGGCACCTCCATCTGTTAAATCGAAGATCCACAGTTTGAGACTGTTATCCGGTGAGGAAGTTACAACGAGTGGTTCATTTGGTAAACACTTCAGGCCCGTGATCGATCCGTGGTGAGCCGACGTCACTTGACTCTCCACTTTTCTCTCCTCCAGATTCCAGAATATAACATGACCCATTGTTGTTCCTGTCGCCATTATAGGAGTGCCGTCGCTGCGAAACGATATCGAAGTTACCAAACCCCAATCCTGTACGAGCTCGAAGATTGTCTTGTCCGCACGGATATTGTGGAGCTTGATTTTTCCATTCGCCAATCCAATGGCTACTACGTCCATCGCTGGTGCTTGCTCCAATGCAGTTATCGCGGAAGACCAACCGCCAAACGTGTATATCATTTTTGTGCTTTTGATGTTCCAAAGCTGCATGCTACCTTGCTCGCTTCCAAAGAGAATCTTATTCATGTAAGTGCTCGGATGAAGGATCGTTGTGATTTTAAAGACTTGGTTCGCAAAGTTCAGCTCCAAGAACAGCTCTTCCGTTTTGATGTCCCATATCTGAAAGATTACAATAGTATGATTGTAGGAGAGAAATTATCGGAGAACTTCCTCAGGTAAAATCTAAAAGAGTGGTGTAATTTAAAAAGTTTGATTATCATTCAATTCAAAAGTTATAGGCTTGGAAATAATTTCATATTTCTTATATACTACCTTAACCCAAACAAACTCTACCAACATTTTACATCAATTACAATTCAATTATACTTTGCTCTGTAGTGAAACTTCTTTTATGCTGTTCAAGAGATACCCGAGTATGATGCACGATGTACCAGTGAGAAGAAAATTTCAATGAGAAAGTTATAAACAAGGTTTTGATTACATACAGATGACGAATCGCAATTTACCTTGATGGTGCTACTTTCATCTACAGAGATGAGGTGGGCTCCGAAAGGCAACAAAAGGTGTACCGCACAGTTGTGTCCTTTGTAAGTATGCTTGAGCTCGGTACCCCTACGCCAGGCGTAAACATTGTTCTCACTGGCTGTGTAAATGTGGTAAGTATCAGCAGCCAGACATGTAATGTCGCCTGGGTGCGTACCCGATACGCTGAGAAGCGTAAAATGCGAACATCCGTAAGTATGAAACGATCTGCCAACGCAGGTCACTATGAGATTTTCCTTGCGCCTCTGGATGTATCTAATGACCAGTGGTATATCGTTGCTCACATAACCAAGCGCACGATTCTTCTGAAATATTTTACTGTGCGACATTGCGCCGAAACGTTTGATTCTACAATATTTCCGATCTCGTGTCACGTCCGTAAAAAAATAATCGGAAATATGGCTTTATGATTTTTACGAGTCCATAGTCTCCGAAGGAAAATTCAAAACCACGTGGATCTGAGATGTGAGAGCATCCGTGTCGACTGAGGCGCGTGTGGACAGTCTAGTAGCGTGCGCCACATGCTTTGCGTCCCGATTCAATAACTCGAATCAACCTCTTCGTGTGCTTAGCTTTTTAATAATTTTGATTTAAAATGTCGGTGCCGGATAAGGTGTTAATGAGGAAAATAAAGAAACGCGAGAAAAACAAATTGAAAGTATTACAAAAGCGAGAGCAAAGCGGAAGTAATGGTAAGTTCATTCTAAAGTATCTCATGTAACATAACCTCAATCCTTCCAACAAGGTTCGTTATCTCTTTACATACGCTACTGTGTATTTTTGTATCTCAGCTAAATAACGATGTATTTCTGCAGGAACAGTACCTAGTGAAGACAAGCAGGATGCGAAAAAGTTAAAGAAAAACAATATTGGACAGAAGCGTGCAAATACAGAAGATGAATCTGTTAAAAGTAAGTCCCGTGAAATTGAGTCTTCGCTATAATATTTGTAATTTCCTTCATACTCCCATATCCAAATTGACCGTTGATTTTACCTGAATTCTAGAAAAGAAAAAAAAACTGGATCCTAAAGACCCTGAAAGCACGCAGATAGAAGATGAGCCCCACAACAGCGAAGATGGCAAAATCAGTGACAACATCGATAACGGCGCAGTTGAATCAGATTTGTCCAAAAGCTGTAAGTTTCCCAGTTTCTTTAGACATTAAACAGTTGCCTATAGACATTAAACAGCTGCCTATAGTAATAAACGATTGATCAAATTGCAGTGCCAGGATCGGCAACAGGTCTGGAAGTTATGAATACCTTATCCTTTACTTCTCTAAAGGATATGGTTTGCGAAAATACATTGAAAGCTATCAACGACATGGGTTTTGAGAGTATGACAGAAATCCAAGCCAGATCGATTCCACCATTGTTGGAAGGTAGAGATTTGGTAGGAGCAGCGAAGACAGGCTCCGGTAAAACGCTGGCTTTTCTCGTGCCAGCTGTAGAGTTAATCTACAAGTTGAAGTTCATGCCGCGCAATGGAACAGGATGCATCATTATATCACCAACGCGCGAATTGTCTATGCAGACATTTGGCGTACTCAAAGAATTGATGAAATATCATTATCACACGTATGGGCTGTTGATGGGTGGTGCGAGCCGGCAGACCGAAGCGCAAAAGCTCGCAAAGGGTGTGAACATAGTAGTCGCGACACCTGGCAGGTTACTAGATCATTTGCAAAACACCCCAGATTTCTTGTACAAAAATCTTCAGTGCCTGATAATAGACGAGGCCGATCGTATATTGGATATTGGATTCGAGGAGGAACTCAAACAAATCGTCAACATATTGCCGAGTAAGGTCACACATATTCGGCTTTCGTATATAGCATCGCTGCTCTCTAAATGATAAATTTCGTTATAGAAAAAAGGCAAACGATGTTGTTCAGTGCGACTCAGACGGAAAAAACAAAAGCACTGACGTCATTAGCGCTGAAGAAAGAGCCCGTTTACGTGGGAGTCGACGATGACGAAGAAAAAGCAACAGTCGAGGGTCTTGAACAGGGGTACGTCATGTGCCCAAGCGATAAACGGTTCCTTCTTCTCTTCACTTTCCTCAAGAAGAATCGCAAGAAGAAAGTCATGGTTTTCTTCAGTTCCTGCATGTCCGTCAAGTATCATCACGAGCTTCTCAATTACATCGATCTACCAGTCATGAGCATACACGCAAGTATACTTTGACTGATTTCTAAACGAAAGACTTTCCCTTACAATCTTGTTTGGGTTTGTTTCGGCCTGTTTGGGTTATTGTCTTATTTACCCAGAATTTAACCAGCTCATATATTTTTAATTTCCCTTTGTCATGAATAAATATTCATTTACAGGGAAAGCAAAAACAAACGAAACGTACGACAACGTTTTTCCAATTTTGCAATGCGACTTCCGGTATACTCCTGTGTACGGATGTCGCTGCGCGAGGGCTCGATATTCCCGACGTCGATTGGATCGTGCAGTACGATCCACCCGATGATCCTAAGGAGTATATTCATCGAGTCGGTCGAACAGCACGCGGTCAAGGCAGCAGTGGACATGCCCTTCTTATTCTTCGACCGGAGGAACTCGGGTTCCTTCGTTATCTCAAGCAAGCCCGTGTACCCGTCAACGAGTTCGACTTCACTTGGAACAAGATCGCCGACATACAGCTTCAAGTGAGTCAAATCGAAATTTATACAAGTATTAGTTTTTCTGTTTTTGCGAAAGACAAACGCCCAATACTTTTCCATTTTTTGGATGTGCATTATTTCAACAATTTTTTTGTGCCAGACAACGGTAATCAAATATTTATTCGTTGCAGAAAATTTAGTTATCATGTTTGACGTTTCTATGGTGAAGGTATGATTAACAGATATGCTGATCGAGTCCATTATTTACATAAGAAACCAAACCATTTTTTCACCATTTTTTTAAACCTATTTTTTAGTGTACATTTTATTTTTTTTTAATCTACATTTTATTTTTTGACATCTGTTTAGCAATACAGATTTAATATAGTAAAAATTAGATTTTAGAATATAGCAGATGGGACGCGAATGGGAATAGCGTAACGATACATTTATTATAGTTGTAGTTATTGTTTTTGTTGATCGTTGTTGCACAAAGGAGCAAGTGTCGGTATCATCGTTGGAAACATCCTCTGGTAGGTCGCCGTCCGGATCACGGTTAGTTGACCTTACGAGACGAGAGTCTCTAATTGAAACAAAGTCGAACTCTCCCGGGCTCGTTAATTGTGGGGTCCTTCGTCGTCCGAATCGATCTCTATCTCATTGGATAAACGCATCGTCGGATGAGAGCTCTTTCGACTCACGTGGGTGTACTATGTCCACCCGTCCAATCATTGATGCGGGCCGACTCACGAATAAGCGAAACGAGGGACAATGTCCTTCAAAGCTTTTCAACGTGCTTGAAACATGGGAGATGTACATTGGGGATTCTGCTTCAAAAGTTCGTCAGATAGAGGACGAAGAGAAAAAATTTCTTCTCTTCGTCCAGTCCAGAAATTTCCAATATTCCAGAAAATTCTTAATTTACATTCGTGGATTAATGCCATTTGGAAAAATCCTTGGGATATGTAAAAGTCTTTGATTCAGTCTCGTGTAGCAATGATCTTTTTTACATTCATCATTGGAAAGCTAAATAAAACGGTGCATATCGCTGCTGTTTCTTGGAGGATATTGCAGTCGATTTCGTTCCAGTCTCCTCGATGAAGGTCTTGCCTATTTCAACGTTGTTTCACGATCGAGAACGGCAAAGCGACGCAGAGCTCTGCCAAGTGGATAGAAGGAGGAGAAAAACTAGAAGGAGGGGAGAGGGAAGGAGAGAGAGAGAGGGAGAATCGGATAGGTATCCCGTGAAGAACATAACGATCGAAAGACCCGCTTTTTACGCCCACACGCGTGATTCACCCAAAACAGTGTATAACTTCCTCTCCTCGCTCTCAGTGTATACACTCGTTTATTTCTTCCTCTTCGTTTGCCAATCCCTCAAACATCTGCGCAGTTTCTTGGATCGCGCTAATGACCATTGAAGAGTTGGTAGATGCTTGCTCGTTGCTGGAGTAACACGATGTACAACGATATTAACGATCCCAATTGGATAGAGTGCACGATGTTTCTTTACTACATCCCCGGCTCCTCCCACCTGCCTATTTTCATAGATCGGTGTTTTTATTGAAATTAGGAATAGGCACAGAATTGTTTGGGTTTCTATGGGTTTGTTTGGGTTTGTTTGGGTTATTTTTCGACCTTCGTGTTTTTTTTCGATGTTGGACTATTTTTTTCTTACGAATATATTTCAGAATGTAAAAAACGAACAAGTCTGGATGAAGCTTCCATTTTTAAACGTTACTGATATTGTTTTTGTCTTCGTTTTAGAAAGCCTTAAACAAGAAATCGAGGATCCAAACTTTTAGGTGGTACTGTACCCGCGTAGCCTGTAAAATAGAGACTCCAGTCCCGCAATTCCACTGGCTACCGGTTTTGTTCGTCTCGGGCGATGTGAGCTCCGTTTTTTTTATAATCGAGGATTCTGTGTACACCGGCCCGCGTAGATCCTCGGCGAAAGGCCAATTTATGAATCGGTCCGAGAGCGAAGCTTGAGGCTCGCGGGATGCTAATCTTCAAGCCAAGCGCGACGGAGATATTTATGCCTCGCGGGCCATACGATGTGTCCACATATCCGCTTGTCACGTATCCTCTCTCTCTCTCTCTCTCTCTCTCTCTCTCGAAGTTGCCGACTTTGTACTCTTACAAAGTCGGCATTGGTATTGGTTCGGCCCTGCCCTCCCTTCTTATTCCCATTGAGAAAGACGAATGCACGCTATGATGCGCGTTACCCGGCGTACCGTTCGCCAGACATTCCAGCGGTCATCCGCCGAGACGTATAACCCGAGTTTCTTCGTTTAACGTCACCATTTATTTCGTTCCACTCTTAGAAACAAATCTACGACGATTCTCTCGTTCGCTTTGCGTTACCCAGAAATTGGACGTTTATTCAATAACTCAAATCCCACCGTGATTTTCCAACTCCTGATGCCTTTCTCGCAACGTTTATTCATTTTTGTCGCTTTTACGTCCTCGTTCGCTACATGTCCAAAATTGATGGCGATAGTGCTGCGTCGTATTCAGGGATCACTCGAGTTTTGGGATTGCGTTGAAGACATCGATAGTACGCATTTCTTGGCTCAATTTTATTCGGCAATTTCAGCTTTCGTCACTCGAAGGTTTATGGGACGTTCGGAGCAAGTTTTCCGACTGAATTTCATCAGTTTTCGATAACCGTGCAAATTCATGAATTTCGTAGAAATTACTCAGAGTGAGTTCATTATCTAAGTCCGAAAAAAGAAATTCAACTTCGAACAGGACTGAGAAGAAACGAACCTAGATTTTCCGCATGACTCGGTTTTGCACAATCTTTTTTGTCTCGACGCAACTATTTTTTCTTATTTTTTTCGTTGCCTCGAAAGGCTACAATGTTCGATTGGTAATTGAAGCACGTAACGAGATTTTACCCTCGACCAGCTACGCGGAGCACCAACGTACACCGAGTCGAAACCACTTCCGTGTGTGCAGATTTAATCCAACGCAGGTTCGACTTTTCTCGAGTAGAATACAAAGCGTAAAAACCCGTGCCCCCCCCCCCCCTCTTTCGGACTCATTCCAGATCAACATTTCCATACAATGACTCTTCCCCCCCCGCGTTATTACGAATTCATTGACTTCTTTCGAGTAAATTGACTCGACATTCCGTTCGCACGTTCGTAATGACAGGATCGCCATCTGAGTCTGGAATTTATCGAATAAAATCGGCATCGAAAACGACTCTGTAAAAATTAATTAATTTAAATTAATGAAAATATAAAATGGAAGAAAAATGTTTTAAAAAAATGGATCTTCAATCGTCACAGTTGGAGAAAAAAATGCTGGTGTTAAGAACGCGATTGAAGTTTTGTTTCGTTACTTCTTTTTGATAATACAAAATTTGCATCGATCGATCGTTGATGAAATTTCGATGAAGAGAATAATTTTTTTTTTTTTTATCTAGAAGTAGATATTAGAGAGGGGAGAATCGAATTACTCAGAGGCAATTACTAACGTCGTTTTATTTTCTTTCTCGTACTTGCAGCTCGAGAAACTGATTTCGAAGAATTATTTCTTGAACATGTCTGCCAAGGAGGCTTTCAAGGCGTACGTGAGAGCTTACGATTCCCATCATCTAAAACAGATATTCGACGTCGAGACGCTGGATCTTGTCCAAGTTGGCAAATCATTCGGATTCACAGTACCGCCCGCGGTCGATTTGAGTATCCTTTTTAAACGTGTCTCCGTTACAAGGAGAATCTAAACGCGCGTTAAACGGGCAAGTTTTAGGGGCGGTGTCCAAATTACGAACACCCACGTGCAATGTCAACATCTTCAGTTGTTTTTTTTTTTACATCCCGATTTGTAGTCTTTTATTTTTATATGGTTTGTGGAATGATCGTCCAACTTTCTTACTGGCCAATGTTCGATTCTTGTTATCGTCGAGCGTGGGAGTTTTTCATGGCCAAATTGGGCAGTCCTCAACTTGTACCCATAGACAATGTGACTTCCCAACTTTTTTCATGTAGAATCGAAAATATTTAGTATTTTTTTTTCAATTTCCTTTTTATCCCTGTCTAACGTTCCTCCCCCCTCCTCCCTTTGCTTTTTATTTATGCTTTTGTGTCTCCGAGTGGGTTTTCCTTAACGAATACTTCGCGGGCACTTCAGAAGTGGGAGTGAGCAAGGATTCCAGACCGCGGAAAAGACTGGGCGGTGGAGGCTACGGATACTTCAAGAACATGAACAATTCAAGCGGCGGGCGTCAAATCGAGCGGAGCAAAACTTTCCGACAGGTGGGGAAGAGGTCCAAGGATGCGCGACAATTTGCTAGATAATTGGATTCCCCTCGGGTGGGGAATGTAATGGCACGTGTATCCACGAATTTATCAAACGTTGGGATTGACCTGATCGTTCGTAGAGAATAAAAACTTTTATCGGCCACCTAACAAACAAGTGTTTGGGTTTGTTTGGGTTTAGCATTTTAACGAAACGTTCCAACGTTAGTTTTTCCGATCTCTACGATTCCAATACTCTGACGTTGCGATGTTACATTTATTTGCGTCGCGGTCGGAAACTTGATAAAAATGTCGATCGATAAGCGCCATAGAAAGTGCAGATGAGTGATCACCGATCTCAGTATTGGCCTCGGCCAATTATACGTTTTATACGAGAATTGGGTAAAGTTCCTCATCAGCGATTCTCCGTTTCGAGAGGGAGAGGGAAAGATAGAGACGGACGGTGACAACTCCCACGTCTCCTCAACCGTCACAAGATAGGATCCGGCGTGTACACTCTTCAAGGCGCGAGGTGACTTTCGTAGGTCTCTGTTGAAGCGAAATAGAGTGTTACAAAGAGTGTGGAGAGTGAGGGGGAAATAGGCATACAATTTATATCGTTCGACGCGCCCACGGCATCCAACATCGCGGGGCCATTTATGGCTCGTGACCTGACGTCATAGCGATTTTATTTCGCATTGCTCATTGTCGTCCGTGTGTGTATTTCTGTGTAGGCGCTTCTCTCTTTCTCTCTTTCTCTCTCTTTCTTGCGTTTTACCTCCCTCCGTCTTTCTATCGGCACGTAGTCCGTTTACGGCACTGAAGGTAACGTCCACGTGGGTGATATACGTATATCTCAATTTTTCATTTTCGCCGCCAGCGAAACCCAAACAAACCCAAACACACCCAATAAGTCGTCAATGTCAACGACGCATCGATCCAATAAAATCATTGTTCATTTGTAATCTTCGGATAAAAAACTAATAAATATATTAATAAATTTTCGCTGCCAACGAAACCGAAACGAACTCAAGAGGACGTCGACGATGCTTCAACCCAATAAAATCCTCGAACAATTATAATCTTCGGATAAACAATTTATAAATATACGAATAGTAGTCACGATTGTTGATGGTACGTAAATATGTGTGAGTTTGTTTACCAGTTTCGTTCCAGCTTTGAGAAAGTTTGGATACAGCGTAACGTATTTCGGCTATGGAAGCAACAGGTAGGTAGGAGAAAGGAGAAACAACCCCTGGGGCTGAAATTAATCAATAAATAATTAACGAACGGCTAAGTACTCTAGACGACATTTTTCGCCGAGCTTCTTTATATAATATCAAACAAAGTTGCTTCCGGCTTTCTGTACGCTTAGATCTTTAAAATTACACAACTTTATATGGATAATGTACGCATATTACAGTAGAGAAATGCCGAGAATTTTCAAGATTTTTAATAAAAAGTATAAAATTAAAAAAGACTGACGCTCTGGTGGCTGGGCGGTCGGAGTGTGGCTCGGGCGATCACTGAAGTTAAGCATATCATGGGAAGCATTGAGGCGCGGCTGATACTTGGTGCGGTGACCGCTTAGCCGTTGGCGCATCGACCACTGAATGGGGGAGGCCGATTTTTCTGAAGCTTTCGTGTACACACTTTAACAAAATGTTTGTTCGCAAGGAATCAGAAGAATTACATGGACGTCTTTACCGGTACGGGTTTTCCATAGTCTCCCCGTGCCCTCGGCAAATGCGGTATAGTGTAACGTAAGTCGACTGTGGCCGCAATGGGGGTTAGGTTCTGGTTGGGTATTGAATAGGGAAGTTACGGTGAAACAGGGAAGAAATGAGAAATCAGTCAATAAAAATAATTTTTTTTAAATATAGAATATTAAAAGGAATCGTGAAAGGTAAGTTCTTTGATATATTTATACGTACCTTTCATACGTGAAACGAAAACATTTCGAAAATACAAAATTGTCTCGTACAAACGCAGTCACGATTTAAAAAATAATATTAGTGATAAAATCTTGCAAGCCCGCGGCTGGTGATCCGTGTAGTCACAATGGTGCATGATTCTTTTATATTTCTGACGCTTACGCGACTCTATGACATACCTCCGACGATTAATTATATCTATACACGAGTATTCACGCCGCCGAGAAAACTCCCTCGACGAAACCCACCGATAATGTCCACGTCAAAAACTTGGAGAAAAAAAAAGCGTCGAATGTTTCTGCTTGGTTCGAATCCCTCGAAGAATATAGATGTTTCGAGAATAAAAATGATATCAAAAGGGAGTTGGACACGAGAGATATTTCCATTGATGTGTTACAGATTCATAACCTGTAAATCCGTAGGTCCATAACGTTTTAATTATTTCTACCGAGTTCCGAGGTTCCGAAGATACTTTTATCGAGTTCTGAGGATGGGAATCGAACCTGTCACTGGCTGTATTTTGGTTTGTTTGGGTCTGTTTGGGTTATTTTTCACAGAATTATCACGATTCACCCGTGCTTATAACATTTAAACAAATGCAGATGGAAAAATGGCAAAATGAATCTTAAATGTGATGAAGAGGAGGTCGTCAGTCGCGGCCCCAAGGTGGTACAAATTGTGACGAAGCACGGAGTAAGAAACGTGGGAATCGTAAAAACGGGAAACACCAAGTACGGGTGGAAGCGGCTATAGAGGGGAAAAAATAAAAAGCATTTTAATCCTATGCGTGGCCTAGTGGCTACCGCGACGGGAGATTCTGGGTTCGAAACTTGGCCGTGGCGCTGTCGTCTGGAATTTTCCTTCGACTAGTTTCGTCACTGGGGTGGGGTAAGCATACAAAAAGAATGAGTATAAAAAAACGTAAACATGAAGAAGCCAAACAAACGCACACAATAATAACATCAAGAAATAAATAATAAATAAACGAGGTTAAAAAAATTACAAATAACGACAACATCGTATATAAGAGGCATCCGTGTTACCTGCGCACTGAGAGAAAGGCGTGACCCTTGTGAATTTTCCCGTTCAATTATTCCAGTTACATCTTTTTATGCTTAAAGAATTAATGCGCGCGTATACGTAGAATTATATGGAATTACGGTATACACGAAGCGACAGGAAGATCGAGAAGTCTCTTTTACCTCTCTCGGGTGGTTGTCGTTCGATGGGACACACATGGCCAAGCACTTGGATCGAACGCGATAAAGGCTCGCGCACGATCGTTGAAACGCTCTTGCGAGAACGACACACACGAGTATTCTATACCCACGCATAATTTAACTTTCTCCCACCTTGATGCTGTGTCTTTAAAAGGTAAAATCTCGAAGTAAACACGAATGCCGATCTCTCTCTCCATGACGCAGTCTTTCGATCATCAAGCAACCTACCCAAAACTGAAAAATGCCTATTTTTTTCATTTTTATATTTCAAACAAACCGAATCGAACTCAAAAAATGTCTATTTCTCATTTGTATATTATGCTTCGTTAAAGTCGACCCAAACAAACCCAAAACTGAAAAATGCCGATATCTCATTTATATATTTCAGCTCGGTAAAGTGGACTTTCAAAATGGCTTGTAGCGTTAAAATCTGGCCGAAGCAACTAATTTATGGAAGCGATTAAAAAGTTTCCCGATTCAAGCTAAAAAGATCGTTATTTTTTAAAAAATCCAACTTTTTGTTCGTTTTTGTATTTTTCTTCGATTTGCTCTCACACGTAGAATTCTAAAACTTATCGTCCATTGCTTTACCAGGAACCCAAACAAACCCAAAGCTTATCGCTTTTTTTTTGTCGTGCTGGAAATTGGTGATTGGTAAAACTGAATGTTGATCGGTCGAAACTAGGATCCCAGGCGGATCTTTACGTTTCTCAAGATTCGAATAATAATAATAATGTTGATACCCGTGCATCCAGTCATCAAGGTATAACTGAAAATAATAGTGGAAAGTGGGGCTCGGGACGGTCAGTGAAAATGTAGGTGTCCTATATAGCGAGAACGACCCGAGCGAGTCCTCAATATAATCTTTCTTCTCTCTCTCTCTCCCCCCCCCAGGCCGTCCTTCCTCCCTCAAGCCCGCCCGCGCTTTAAATAACTCCCTCTTGTTTTGAAGAAAGGCATACAGAGCTCTCCTACCTCTATGTATATTTCCATCAGGGAAACCCGAAACTCCTCTACGTGACAGCACCCAACGTGAATCTTTAAAGTTCCTGCGAGCACCGCGAGCCTGTAACTTATGGCCGAGATGGATCGTCGAATTAAAAGCTCTTCGGAGCTTAATCCTAAATCAGCATTTCATCATGCAACACCTTGGCCGCATAATCCGCTGAGTTATTGTTTATTAGCGCAGAAAAATACAAAAGAGTGCATTCATATTTTATTTTATTTCGCAGCATTCAATAAGGCGTTTCCCTACACCTATTATTAGTAACGATTACATTATAATGATGACAGTACTAGCGGATTTATTAGTCAACGGTATATCTACAATTTTTTTTAGTCTGAAAATAGGAAAATATGATACATTTGAGAATAATAATATTCGTCATGAAAAAATAATTATTCAATAAGTGTTGGTAAAAAACGTGTTCAATTATTATTATGAAAAATCAAGTACTACATTACTAATCAGCTTGAGTCGAGTGGTCTTAACAACCCCCACTTTATAAAGCTGTGAAACAAATAACGAACGTCGTTTGTTCAACGCGAGTGTACACGTGTCTAGTGGCTGTGTGTGGACCAGCAAAAGCAAAAATCAATTTCTTCGATCGATGATATTTGCTTCACACGTCCGGTAGCCTATATTTTTGAAGGAAACATAGGTAATCGCGGCAGTTTCGTTGACCACTTCCGCTTTTTGCGTAGTTCGCATCTAATTGTAAAATATTAATAATCCCGTTCGAAAGATCGATGTTGCACGTATTTCTCAAATGTGTCAAATGCATTTATTTAACCATCAATTATTGTCGTATTTCTACGGTAAGGTAAAAGCTGAATTCTCGCAGACGTAATTCTGAATTGCTATATTACAGTATACAAAAAAATGAAGCGTCTTTCTAACGAGGAAATTCACGCACGTACTACCTTAATTCACACGGACGCTGAGAAACAGATTTCTGGAGCGTCCGACATGCCACGAGTGTCCGAATTACGAAGCTTCTCATAATTTCCTACGCGCCTACAGGTGTATCGTCTCCCGTAGTCTCTCTCTCTCTCTCTCTCTCTTTCACGCGTTTTCTCAATCTCCCACTTGCCCTACGTCTTTCGTGGCTCCGCAGCGACGCTGACAGTCGGTGGGATTTGGGTCAACAACGAGGCAAACGTTTACGCGCCTCTGCGAGAACGAGAGGTAGACAAGGAGAGAAATATACGAACATTCGTTTTCCTCGGAATATGCATGGTCCGCGAGACGAGATTTATACTAGATTTCGTTTCCAACCCGTTTTAATCAAACGGATGATGGATCGATGAAATATTCCATTTTGAATTAATGTATGTCCTTTATTCATGGTTCCTTCTTTCATTTCGATTCATAAACTCGATGATTTACGATACTTCATTAGCTGGAAGTATTTTTGGGTTTGTTTGATTTTGGTTGAACATTTTTTACGTTCCTTCCAAGGATCAGAAGTTTACCTAAATTGCATCAAATAAGATCACACGACAAACGAAAACCAGAAATGTCCTCGCAATTAAATATTCCACATTTTTCTTCATTAAAACGTCCATTCGAAAATCGTAAAACCGTAAAACCTAACCTTACGATGTCCGCATTGTCGCTTCGTTCATGCTGAAAACGACTGAATTTGCGCGGTCCACTGACCCTTTTTAGAATTACACATATTTCATCGTTTTAATTGTGATTGCGGTGTAATTAATACCACCTTGCAATTCAGAGTGGATGTGTCTTTACCCTGCTGGAAATCCTCGGCGGTTTTGTCGACACCGAGCCACGGCAACTGAAATTCAACTGTAATACGTGTGCATGCGCGAGTGCATTTTTCATCTCCCTTGCGCAGGTTTCGTCGTGTATTTCTCCATCCCTCCCTCTCCCACGTAAAACACATACGAAACGACTTAGGTATACATAAAATGCAGAAGTATCCAAAGATCCGCGAGAGTACAGGAGCAAGAGAGAGTAAGAACGATAAAAACGAGAGAAGAGAAAAAAACACGTTCCATGTTTCTCGCAGTCGGCGGATGGCGCGGTATCTCGATGCTCGCGCGTATGATGCGGAGGCCGTATATGGTAGTGGGCGGGTTGGTACGGTAGAGCGAACCGCGCGACGGTCGGCGCATGCGCGCTGACGTCCCCCTCCCTCCCGCGCTCACCCCACCCAGAGCTACATCGCAGCGCTCGCAGCGGCGAGGCGCATGCGCTCGTTCCAGTCTTGTCGTGGCACGGGTGGCACGAGTGAGCACACGCAGAGCAGCGCAGTAGCGAACCAAGTGTCTCGTAGTGTTCGTGCGTTTCTTTTTTTCACGTTTCCCGGCCGGAAAAAAGCACAAACGCGCGTACGTAACGTTTCGAGAACACGGCGAAGCTTAGAAATATAGAGACGCGAATAGTTGTGATTGAAAATAAAACCAAGTACCCGCGTTGTTAAAAAATCGGTGTTTACGAAAGAAAAAAAAAACGAGTTGTGAATACCGCGAGCGATAAGCCGCGAATTAGCGCGTTCGTTTGATCGTCGCGCAAACGCGTTTTTTATTCCCGTTTTTTTGTCGTCGGACTTTTCGTCGCCCAATGTTACGCACTTTTCGTCCGTAATACTTCAGAGCGCAGGCGACGCTCGTTTGCCAATCCAAGGAAATAAAAGTGAGAATAACTCAGCTGAAACGAAGAAATATACATCGATCGCGTCAAAACAGTGCTACTAGTTATTTAAACATTATTTAAATACAAAAAAGATAAACAAAAATTAAGAGAATTTCTGATATACACTGTTGGACTGGCTCTAGTTGACTCTAAATTAACTTCATAAATATTTATACACGTATCCGTGTACATATATACATAAATTCGTTTGCATTAGTACATATATACATATATATATCTATATATCTATATACACATATATATCTATATTTATATATTTATAAAGAAATAAATATATATATTCATAAATATATATATATATATACACGCATAGGTATAAATCGCGACGTTTCGTCAAACTCAGCCGATCAAAATGTGTGATAATACCAACTCGACGACGCAAAGTATAGCGGACTATCTGTCACAACTGCTAAAAGACAGGAAGCAACTAGCGGCTCTACCAAATGTCTTTATACACGTGGAGCGACTACTCGACGAAGGTAAGTTTGTCCCTCCGTTTCTTCATTTTATTTTTATTCTCTCGTTCGTCAACGTGCTTCGGTACGTGAGCTACCGATCACGATTCCTCGTATACAAATAACAAGTACATGCACATGTGCGGACGCCGAGACGTGGTAAAAAAAAAAATTAAAACGAAAAAAAAATACGATAACAGAACTAGCGTCGCATGGCAACGGAGGTGCGCGCGCATTTCGACCAGCTAAAGTTTCGGGCTGCACCACGGTGGAAAGCGCCCTGCGCGCGCTAATGCGCAGTCAATAATATTCGGCGAATCGTCCAAAACCCAAAGAAACGACACGAGGAATAAAGTGTACGGCGACACCTCAATACCCACGCTTGTATGGAGACCTATTCGGGTTTAGAGTATATCGATATACGGACCCGTAGATAATAAAGAGACGACGCGCTCTTGGTTCCGTCATGTTAGACCCTGCACGGCCGAACCTTGGCCTCGCCAACACAGACCGTCGTGTGTCACGTGTGCAATCCGAGCGATATAAACATGGGCTACTTTCTGCCCCCTCCCACCCCACTCATCCCCTCCCCGCCTCGCCCATTCTCTCCTATTTTTTGGTATTTCTGTTGCATTATTATTTAGTTATTAATTTGTTAATTTTTTAATATCTCTATTTTGTTAATATTTTTTTGTTTTTTTTTTTTTAATTGCTCGAAAGTTTTTTTTACTAAAACATAATAAAATCTATCATCATCATCATCATCATTCGATTTTCTTAATCGCTCTAATCATTTACGACGAGCGAGATTTTTTTTTGACGGGGCAAACGCACGAATTAAACGTACGAAGCGTACGAAAAATTCACCAACACGATTTGCCTTATGACGCGCGTAATAAAAAGTGGGCGTCTGTGGTTCACCAGACGTTGAACCGCTGCGTTATATTCATCAGGAAGATAACGGTATAAACATATACGTGATATATCTTTGTATCGTCGCGTTAATTACTTGATTCGCATTTGTTGAATTATAACGATTCTCGTATCGTGAAATAATTGATATAAATACTCGTAAATAAAATGTCATTGAATCGTTGTAACAAAAAATCATAAAATTCAGATTGAAATCGCGGAGCGACGAACGACGATTATTAATTAGAGAAATCGATTTTCGATTGGCAATCTTTCTTGAGAAAATATTTTGGAAATAAAAAATAAATAATTTTCGGTCTGACGAAACGAATGGAGCATCATATCGTGTACTTGGTGCAGGCGATGTGGTCATTCTCCTTATCTGCAAGGAAATGAACATTTTTACGACTTTGGGAAATTCGTTGGGGCCGCAATAAACAGAGGCAATTACGAGAGAGAGGAAAGGAGAAAAGGATCTGAATGTATACACGTCTATGACGGTTACTTTCCCAAACCAAACGATCACGTCACCTAACTGTTTTACTTGCCGAAAAATATATTTATTTAACCCAAACAAACCCAAACAAACTCGTTGTCATTGATCCAGTATTAAAATATTTTTTCTCGATTTATTCTCGTTCTCACTGTGACGCTCAAAACGAGAAATTAATATTCTCGGATTAAATTTTAATCCCCCCTCCCTCCCAATTCATGCTGCACAAATTTTAAGAGTTTGAAACGATTTCGGTATAATTTGGAAAAATTTACGAGTCGAATTCGCGAAAGAATTGGTGCGTGATGAAATCAGGAAAAAAAAAAATGATTCGTGGTTGCATTTCGATGACTACGACGGCGTTGGACGAGCTTCGCGCTCGTATCGAACAAGAGACCGCTGAAAATGACGCGTCGGCTAAATTTATTGAGATATTAACGGCGCGTTGAGAAATTAACGGCTGATGTCTTTTTTTTTTTTTTTTTTTTTTTTTTATTGTTGCATACCGGAAAACTTGCACGCGTGCATTCACTTTTGAAAGTCGCAAGATATTTAACTTGTACACGGTTTTAAACGGGTCGTGGAGAAAGTTTACCGTGCGCATTTACTCGCTATCTCGTATTATTATCAATATTGCTATCATTGTTGCATTCTACTTCGATACTGTTGGAGTTATTACAATTTACGTATCGTTAAAACGAAACGAATTAGCTTTTTTTTATTTTACGAATTTTATTGCAGTCGTCTAGTGTGAAGACTAGTTTTTTTTTTTAGTGTTTTTTGGTCTAGTGTGAAGACTGCTTTTTTAGTTCTTTTTTTTTAGGTAATTATTTTTTTACGAACCATTGACATAAAATAATTTATAAATTGTATATCATTTTTATTAACGTTTGAAGAAACTTTGTGAATTTTTCGAACCAAAATAGAGTCTGCATTACAAAAAATAATTTTTTCTACGTTTTAGATTTAAAAAAAAAATCAATTTTTCGCACTTTTTTGCGGTCCATTTAGCTGAAATATTAAATCACATATTATTTATCTGTGTTTTATCGCTTTTTTCGTTTTTACCGTTATCCTAGTAATCGCCATAATTACTATACTCATTTTTATTATTAATATATTTCGTTGCTATTTTTAGGTCCGAAGAAAGTCGAAGAAACGAATTTCTCCCAGAAAGTAGTTTGTGTAGATATTCAGACCTGTTTATATCGGGTGAAATCTTTTTTCTCCCGAGGTCATGTGGACGCCACGTGTGTTCGCTTCTCCCTGGCGAGGAATTTCCTGCAAGGGACGACGGTCTCTCAGACCTCTACCCCCCCCCCCCCCCTCATCTTCGTTCGCCACCTCCTTCATCATCCGTCTACTTCGCTCGGAATAAAAATACAAAAATAAAAAAAAACAAGACAAAAAATATTCATCGCGGTTCGGCCATTGGCAGGCGCGTTGACAATGGCGCCTTTTTAAAAATAGCGATTCAATTTTGTTGGATTTTTAGATGCGTCGATACGCGCGTATCCTCGTCACTCTTTAAGGGCATGACGATCACGCCTCCGTCCACTTTGAAATATTGAATCCACTATTCTCTCAAACGGCTTAATCAATCCGTACGAAATTTTTTGTGCGCATTCAAGACGATGGCACCGAGGGCCTTCTGCTCGAGATTTTTTATAAAAATGGCAATTGGGCAGATGTGAGGCTCTAACCCAATTTTGGTGGGAAATGATCTTTTTTTGCTAGAAATTATTTTAATTTGTTACCACTAGTGATATTTAACCGGCGGAGGTTGACTTTTTTTTATTATTAAACTCTAACGAACCCAAAGAACCGTTATTATTTTTTCATAAGTTATGAGGTTGTTTGGGTTTGTTTGGGTACATTTTGGAAGACTCGTTTCGTTCGGAAATTCGGCTCGTTTCGACGTTTACGCGTCAAAGTATACGAAAATTGCCTATTTTACTGCATTTTTCTTTAAATATCACTGGTAGTCACTAATTTATGAAAAAAAAAACGTTGCGACACAACGTAAATAATTATTTTTTCAATTTTTCAACTATTTTGCCACTGAAATCGTGAGTAAAATACCTCAACAATTATTCAAATCTTCATTGTGATAACCTAGAATTCAAATGTGAAAAAAAAATGTTCGCCATATGATGGATTTAAGAAAATAATAAAATGAGAAAAAAAATTTCATTGCATCGGAACGATGCATACTTCAAGTCATTTTATAACGTACATTTTTGACCTTGTAATTACTAGTTAAAAAATATAGGGACTTATATATCCCTAGCAATTGTTTCGAATTATCTCTTATACAGATATAATTTTTAAAATTATTTCTTCTTTTAATTTTTTAATCCATTATCGTAAACCGTTTAAAAATATATATATTTCCGTTTGAAAAATCCAATTTTTGAATATTTAGTTTGTAAAATATAGAAGTTTGAAAAATCGAAAATACAAATATTTCCGTTTGCAAAATCCAATTTTTCAATATTCAGTTTGAAAAATATAGAAGTTTGAAAAATCCAAAATATAAATATTTCCGTTTGAAAAATCCAATTTTTGTATGTCTGATGTATTGAGTCAACGAATCAATTACGGTCGTATTTCACCGTATCACGATATACCAAAAAAAAATCAATTTTTTTTCTGAAGTTTGTTTGTTTGGGTTTGTTTGGGCTTGTTTGGGCTTGTTTAGGGTTGTTTGGATTACGACTTTAATCTACCTCAATCGCTACAAAGAACCGGCGCTTCAACGCGTTACGAGTCGAAAGGCGGAAGGCGGCGGAACAGCCCGTACAAAATCTACGTCGTGACAATTTCGTTGAAGCGAACCGTGATTGACTCGAACGGAGATGAGACTCGTGCAAACCCATCCCGCCGGGGTCTGCCAGTCATTTCTGTATCAACGAAACGCACTGTGTGTCCCATCAGTAAATATATACACGCACGTGCGCATCCATATTGCACGCAAATGTCTCCGAATGCCCATTTACAAGGGTATACATGCGTACACCTATACACGTGAGGAATTTTTCATTCGTACGTCGCACCAATGTATTACGATATCCGAGAGTCTATATTGCTGGAATATTGCAACGAAATTTAATATTTAAATTAATATTTAATATTAATTTTTTAAAGCTGCGCCAAGTACACGAAAAAAACAAACTTCGCGTAGGTAAATAAACGGTCAAATATTTGCTATTATTTTAAAAATAGAAGTTCTATGTTTCTATAATCAAACAAAAAATTGTCGATTATATAATGTACTATTAACCCAAACAAACCCAAACAGACTCGAGAATGTATAAACGTTCTTACGAATGAATTTTTATTGTTCATTTCCAACAGTTTGTTTGGGTTTGTTTGGTTTCGTTTGAGTTTCATTCTTACCAACGAAATATTTTTTTCATTTGTAACGCAGAGTTTGTTTTCGTTTGTTTGGGTTTCACTGTTACGAGCGAAATATTTTTTTCATTTCCAACACAGATTTTGTTTGGGTTTGTTTAGGTTTGTTTGGGTTCGTTTGGGTTTCATTCTTACGAAGGAAATATTTTTTTCATTTGCAACGCAGAGTTTGTTTGGGTTTGTTTGGGTTTGTTTGGGTTTCACTGTTACGAGCGAAATATTTGTTTCATTTCCAACACAGAGTTTGTTTGGGTTTGTTTGGGTTTGTTTAGGTTTGTTTAGGTTTGTTTGTTTGGGTATCACTCTTTTGAACGAAATATTTTTTTTTATTTCCAAGACCAAGTTCGTTTGGGTTTGTTCAGGTTTCTCTGGGTTTCGCTGTTGCGAACGAAATATTATTTTTTTCATATCCAAGACCAAGTTTGTTTGGGTTTGTTTCAGGTTGGTTCGAGTTTCATTATTACGAATGAAATTCTTTTTTCCTTTCCAACGGAGAGTTTGTTTGGGTTTAACTCTTACGAATGAAACATCCATATTTTCATCGTTTCCAATACCGAGTTATCGTCGAACTTTACACAAAGGACACACAGAGCTCTGCAAATATTGTAGTAAAATTCGAACGGGCGATGAAATTGGCTCTGCGTAGCGTTTACTCTCGTGCCAATTATTAGGACACGATACGAAGTAGCAATTACGAGACACAGAGGCAGAGGATCGCTTCGTTCGTCAGCGTTCTCTCTCTCTCCTCCCGCAGGTTCCCCCTCCTCGTAACGTTCCTCTCTCTCTCTCTCTCGATTCTTCACATCGTAGCAGCAAAACGTGCGGAGCGCAAAAGTAACATCGCGATGATCGCAGGAGTCGGTCCTCGACCCCTCTCACCCCCCTAACCCGTTGCCCCGCTTCGGTCGCTTAATGTTCTGGCTACAAGCATCGGATCCACTCTCCTCGCCGCCAACCCTCCTTCTCCCCGCTTCTTCTCTCTTGTCTCTCAGACTCGTGGATACGGTTGCTCTCACTCCGGCCTTGCCAGCAGTCTGACATACTCCCTCTTTCTCCCTCCCTTCGTATCTCTTTCTTTCTCTCTCTCTCTCTCGCGCCCTCTTGCTTCACCGCATCGGCGACCAGCGCGGCCGCATTCCTTCTCGTGAACGTGAGAGGCCCCAACTGCGAGCTTCGAGTGTGTTGCTCGCACCGATCTCTACCCCCTCCCTTTCCCTCTCCTCCCACCGCTCGTTCGTTGGTTGAGGCTCGCGACTGTGCTCACTTCGAAATATCTCTCTCTCTCTGTCTGTCTTCCTGACTTCTCAGATCATCGCCGCGCAATGATATCCCTCCCCCCCCCCTTTTCTGCTAGTCTCTCTTTCTCTCTCTCTCTCTCGGTCTTCTCGCGCTCCTGTTAATTTCTTTCTGACCGCACACAACGTCTGTCCGAGTCTCCTGAAGAGACAAGTTCTCGACAAGTAATCCAACTTGCATTATCTGAACTTCGTGCTCTCGATATCTTTGCTTCTCTGTTGTTTCGGTCTCGCTCTCTCTCTCTCTCTCTGGATCTCTCTTTGTCTATTTGTCTCCGTCTCTCTTCTGGCGCACGATCGCATCTGGATGAAACGGGCGCACCGATTTTCTCATGCATCAACCGCGTTCCGCGAGCTTATGGTTTTTCGCTCGCTATCCCGGAACGTCTTGATTGGGGTTGTTTCCATAGGCGAATCAAAATAGTTCAATTCTAGCCCGTACGAATCATTTTGATTTGTTTGAACCCAAACAAAGCCAAACAAATTTCAGAAAATTATTTTTTATTTGTTAGAACCCAAACAAACCCAAACAAATTATCTTGATTTGTTCGTACCCAAAAAAGTCATTTTTTATTTGTTAGAACCCAAACAAACTCAAACAAATTCCAGTAAATCATTTTTTATTTGTTAGAACCCAAACAAACCCAAACATATTCCAGTAAATCATTTTTTATTTGTTTAGAACCCAAACAAACCCAAACAAATGGTCTTGATTCGTTCGAACCCAAACAAATAATTTTTTATTAACCCAAACAAATAATTTTTTATTTGTTAGGACCCAAACAAACCCAAACAAATGATCTTGATTCGTTCGAACCCAAACAAATAATTTTTTATTTGTTAGAACCCAAACAAACCCAAACAAATCATCTTGTTTTGTTCGAACCCAAACAAATCATTTTTTATTTGTTAGAACTCAAACAAACCCAAACAAATGATCTCGATTCGTTCGAACCTAAACGAATCATTTTTTACTTGTTATAACCCAAACAAACCCGAACAAATCATTTTGATTCGTTCGAACCCAAAAAAACCCAAAGAAATTATTTTGATTGGTTCGAACCCAAACAAACCCATACAAAACCATTTGATTGGGCTTGTGTTTGGACAGGCAAATCAAAATTATTGAACCCAAATTCGAGGAAGTTTACGTTGGCTGCATTCTCTGGGACGGTGCAAACTTATGGAGATCAGCCGATGGTGGGCGGTGGTACAGCGACACCATTTTCTTCCTGCTGGTTTCACCACACGCCATGTTACATTCTATACGAGTCGTCTCTCTCACTCTCTCTCTTTCTCTCGACCTCCCTCCCTACCTACCCCTCCCCCCCATGCGCTCTTTCTCGCATTTAAGGGAAAGAGACACACGCGCCTCTATTTTCCCACAAATCCGACAGTACACACGGAAGAGGGACCGTTGAGTGCTAGGGAGCTCTCTCGCACCGAGGAATTTCTATTGGCCGTGCTAAAAACATTGGACACTGATGAGATTCCTTCCTCAACCGGTATATACGCACGATCGTGTGTGTACGTGGAGGTACCCAAAAGAAACCGAAATCCTTCCGGTTCGTTTGGGTTTGTTTGGGTCTGGCTCAAAAGAAATCGAAGCTTTTGGGGTTTGTTTGGGTTTGTTAGGGTTTGGCCCGAAAGAAAACGAAATTGTTGATGTTCGTTTGGGTTTGCTTGGCTTCGGGTCAAAAGAAATCGAAGCTTTTGGGGTTTGTTTGGCTTTGTTTGGGTTGGGCAGGAAGGAAAACGAAATTGTTGAGGTTCGTTTGGGTTTGCTTGGGTTCGGCCTAAAAGAAAATGAACTCTTTGAGGTTTGTTTGGGTTTGTTTGGGTTGGGCCGAAAAGAAACCGAAATTTTCGGGCTTTGTTTGGGTTTGTTTGGGTTTGGCTCGAAAGAAACCAAAATATTTGAGGTTCGTTTGGCTTTGTTTGGGTTCGGCCCAAAAGAAAACAAAATCTTTTGGGTTCGTTTGGGTTTGTTTGGGTTCGGCCCAAAAGAAACCGAAATCTTTGAGGTTCGTTTGGGTTCGTTTGGCTTTG